>JAHREE010150165.1:0-21397 GCA_033628505.1 Tringa tobata | reverse complement strand
CACACACACACACACACACACGAGCATCTGACCAGGGGCTCTTTCTGGACCGAGGAGGAGTGATTCAGCAGCAGGAAACACCCAGACAAAAGGTTCTCTCTCTCCCCTCCCTGCTTCCCCAGACCCCCAGAAAAAAAGGGATGAAATTCAAACTGAAGGGATTTTGGGGGCGCAGCTCGACGCGCCGCCTCCCACCGTCCCCTTTTTCCCTTTTGCACCCTTTGGGGAGGAAAAGGGTGTTTTCACCCTGAGCACCACGAGAAGCGGGTACCACCGTGCGGGGCAGGGGTGGGAGGATGCTCTCCTGGCAGCAAGAAGCCGTGGGATGAGCTCAGCTGCCAGGAACCCCCCCACCAGTTGCGAAATCCTGATTTGACTAAAAAAAGATGCTTATTGAAGGACACGGGTTGTTCTCCACCCCTTGTTCTCCACCCCACGTTTGTCCACCTCTGCCCGAGTGATTCAAAGGAAGCCCGAGACCGTGACTAAGAAAACGTGGTCAGGAAAACAAAGAGACCATCAGAGAGAGGTCAGCTCCACCAAAGCCAGGGAACACCCTGCAGCCATTCCCGGGGATGCTCCCAGCACAGGGGACATGTAAATGGGAGCAACCAACCCTGCCCTGCTGATAGTTAAAAAAAAAATAAATCACCGCTGACATCCTGTTGTCCATTCTGGACCATAAAAACAGACACGGAGGCAAAAATATACCCAGGTGTTTGTAGAAACCTCCCTGGCGTGCTGCTGTCAGCCTCCTTCCCCTGCAGGGCTTCTTTCTTCTGCCTCTCATCTCCTGCCTTCGCACGTGTTTTGCCAAACTGCCTCCAAGAGCACAAGGGAAAAAAGCCTTTTCTTCCCTGCATCGGTAGAAACCATCATTTTCTGAGTCCAGAAACGAGTGCACCGGTGTTTCTACACAAAAATAAAAAAATAAAATATAAGCCAAGGTGGAAAGCTCAATGCATCTCCTCCAACCCAAGATTAAAAAAAATAATAATTAGATGGTAGATCTAACGGCACTGATTTCCTAGGGGTGTGACAGAAGCACCCAAACCCAAAGAGAGCACACCAGCACTCACCCCCAGAGTACCTCTGGATTCCTGTTAAACTGCAGAATTCTCACAGAAGTTCCCACTGAATAAAAATTTGGGGGTAAAACAGGCTTATCGCTTAAATCCCAGCCTGTGGTGTCTTCGGTGGCACGGCTCTTTCTAGCCCAAGTGCCAGCTCGTGTAGCCACGTTTTAAATTCTCTAAGGAAAGAAAGGCTGCAGGGTCCAGCTCCTCATCATCCATCCTCTGCTGCAAGCTCCTGGAAGTGGCTGTAGGAAAACCTTCAGCTCAGCAGGACTTAACAAAACCAAAGCAGGGCAAGCACGAGATGGTGCTCAGGAAGAAATCAACACGATGGTACCACCTAAACCTGTGGAACACTCTGTGCCACCCTGCTCCATCCTGCCACCTCCCTCCAAAAGAACTCACAGCAGAATCAGAAACTACTTAAGAGTAAAGCTGCTGAGAACTTCCACGTGAAGATCTAACTAGATCTGGAAACCCCAGTGAGACAAAAGATGGGGGAGGCTGCTGATGAGAAATGGCACAGAAAGTCACAGAGCTGTTGTCTCTCCCCTTCCCGTACAGGGAGAGCATCAAATAAAGATCAAGAGGCTGCAGGTTCTTTTAGACCATGAAAAAAGTATGGAAATTGCTATGCAGGGAAAAAAACCCAAAAACAGTAGAGGAACTTGTGTTCAAAAGCCATGATGAGTGGTAGATGTAGCCCAGCATCTCACCACTCTCCTTTTCTCGGTCCTCCATGCCTGGTGACCGCTGGAGATAGACCACAAGACAGAAGGGAAGGTCTAGTCTGAGAAAAGCACCTTCAAATCCTGCAGAGAACGTTTGTGTAATTTGAGAGTTCTATTGCATTTTAGCTGCGTACGTGGATAAAGATGCACTCTTTAGAAGAGGGATAATCACCAGTGAAGAAATAAGAAAAATCAAAGTGGTCAAAATGTTATTTCATTGCCTTCTCTGAGCGTATGCTCCCCTACGTCCATGGAAGCCCCTCTTCTTGTTCCAAGGTCCATCATCTGCCAACAGCTCACCCACCTCGATGGCATCACCCGGAGTTTACCGCAAGCCTCGCTCCAACTCGTACGGCGCTGCCCGAGGAGGGTCTCCCGGCTCCTGCCGCCGCACAAGCTGCACACACAGGTCTCCACGCACGGGGTTCACACACCTGGAGGTGTTACATTTAGAGAACAACCACCCAGCAACACACAATGAGGGTGAAATTCCCTTCAGGGCTTTAAACACTACTCCAGAATACACAGGGGAAGTGGTGTAGTCTCTTCCCAACCCGTTACTTTCATTTGGCAAAAGTAAGTAGGAAAAGAAAAAAACAAACTTCTTTTTATTTATTTTTTTTTTTTTTTACTTTTTGAAAGCATTTTACACAGGTTTTTGATCTTCAGAATACCTTGGAATCAGTAGAAAAAACTAACTGAACAGTTTGTCTTTACAATAGAAACCTTTCAGGAGTTAAAATTGAGACTAAAAAAATACATGCAAAACATACTCCTTTCAAAACACAACTGGAAACAAAGCACCAAACTACACAAATATGCAGAATGAAACAGCATTGAACATCACAGAAGTAGTCTTCATAAAAGGTGTAAAAGTCACCTATTCACTAGGCACTGGTCACTTGTTTAAACAGAAGAGACAATAAAAATATTGTCCACAAACTTGCAGTTTCAACTCAAAGGCTGTAGCTAGGAATTCCTCTACGTGTCATGCTTTAATAGCGACCTGAAAAGAAAAAAAAAAGATAAAATAAAAAATGCTATTAAACTTTCAAGGATTGCCAGATTTTTTTTCAGAGTTTTGTTTAAATTCACTGCCATCCCTCAACTCTGGATGGAATTAGAGAGCCTCAGGACTTGTCTATGATTGAGTCCAACCAGTATGGTCCTTTGGGCAGAAAACCCCCAATTCCTGCCATCCCACAGCTGAAGTTTCTGCACACAAGGGGAATCCAGAGCATGAATGGTCCCTCGGTGGCTGGTGTCCCCCCCTGGCAGAAACAGCCATTACACTAGTCTTCTTTTGGACACAGAATGAGAACAAAACCCATTAATCCACTCTGTATCCCTCACAAAGGGAACACGCTAGGAATGAACCCTCTGCCATCAAAATGCAGCTTTATCTTCACAGAATGCTATGGGGTTGGAAGGGACCTCTGGAGATCATCTAGTCCAACCCCCTGCCAAAGCAGGGCCACCCACAGCAGGTCCCACAGGAACGTGTCCAGGTGGGGCTTGAATGTCTCCAGAGAAGGAGACTCCACCACCTCTCTGGGCAGCCTCTGCCAGGGCTCTGCCACCCTCACAGGAAAGAAGTTCCTCCTCATGTTGAGATGGAACTTCTTACGTTCAAATTTGTGCCCTTTTCCTCTTGTCCTGTCCCTGGGCATCACTGAAAAAAGACTGGCCCCATCCTCCTGACACCCACCCGTTAAGAATTTATAGGTGTTGATCAGATCCCCCCTCAGCCTTCTCCAGACTCAAAAGACCCAAGTCCCTCAGCCTTTCCTCAGCAGAGAGATGCTCCAGGCCCTCATCATATTTGTAGCCCCAGACATGATCCAGAGAATACTCAAAAAATGTCTTTTGTAAGAGTATTTCCACTGTTGACCAGGTGCCAGAAGCTTCCCTGTCGTACCTGTAAAACTGATCCCTGTCCTGAACAGCTCTCCATCCTCCTCCTCCTCCGCCACCGCCTCCCCTGCAAATATAAAAGCAGAAGGGCTTTTGAAAAATTTAAAAATAAACAAGCAAAAAGCATCATCAAGTACAGGAAAGTGATGTGAAGAGAAGGACACAATGGTTCCCACACTGCAGAACGCTAAATTACTTCGTTACCTTTATTTGTATGTATTCCCAGAACGAGCTGGCTACACTTGGTGTCAAGGAGCAGTTAAAGAGGACTCATGTTCCAGCTGACTAATATCGGATTTTACGATGTCATACTCTTCAAGCAGCAGCATTTTAAGATCAGTACACAAAGCCATTTCTATTCTCAGATGCTTACCCACTTGAGGCAAGCAACTATTTTTTGTTACTTTTTTTTTTTAAAGTAGAAAGATCAATTCACTGTCCTGAGGAAAAAAAATTGATTCCGAGGTGGAGGCAGGGAGAAAAATCCCACATTCAAACATTTTAACATTTCACAGTCATGTTTAAAGAAGGGCATTTAAGAACTGAGGTACAACTTCTCCTTATATAGAAGCTGTGTGGAGCTGAAACAGTATGTTATATTATTTAACAACATTAAGTGGTTGGGCTGGTACCTCCACAGATTCAGCTACAGTAAAGCATTCCCAGGAGGAGACTAAATCAAGTTTGGATTATGGAACAGTCGCTGCCACAGATGTCTCACAGCACCTCAAAAAAGGCCATACATCATAAGAAGGACAAAGAATCCCCCAACACTGCACCATGCTTTCAAGCAACAGGTCTCTTTTTCTTATTTTGTAAGTCTTTTCCATTTGGTAGATAGCCAATATTGCAAATTTGGGTTTTTTAATGTTGTTCTTCAGTTTACAGATACTTTTCCAGCCAAGATTAAGCATCCCACAGCAAACGGGAGAAAATAAAAGTTTTAACACGACAATTCCCATCTGAAATTATATTTCCCTTAAGGGCTTCAAGGCAGGGAGGGCAAGGAAGGCAAAGCAAATGTCACCAATGGATTTTCTAGGGTGGAGCACTAGTATGCAATGCTCTGCTGCATCTTTAACAATTCCAACTTTCCCTTCCTCAAGGAAGCATTCCCGACGCACGCAACGCTATTCTTCTCTCTCCATCAAATGACCAATACACCACGGTATTTTTAAAGCAGCCACACACAAACCATTTGTGGTTTACTTTCTCTCCCTCAATATCCGCTAGGAAAAGACATTATCAAGGTTCTTTAAAACATTGATAATGAGCTTTCAAACATTTGGGTGGGGGTTTTCTGAGGGGTTCTCTCTCCCCTCTTTTTTTTTTAATGATAGGAAAAGGAAATCACGCCTCCTGGAATTGTGAGTGTTCTGAGTATTTCCACCCCAAAGCCCTGGTTCCAAACAGACAAGGGATGGGACAGCATGTAGGATGGTCAGAACATCTCCCAGTACATGAATGCCTCAAAGAGCTGGACTAAATATGGCCAGGAATTCCAATATACTGCACTCAGACCAGTACACTGCCTGACACAGCCCACCTTCTCACACCACGTCTTACCAGGCACTACCAGTCCCCAACTACTCTCACCAGCATATACCCAGAATCCACGTAATTACAACTTCTGATAAGGTTTTACCAACATCTTAGACGCTGCTCACTCTCAGGAATGAAAGAGGTTAACACCTCTCGCGCTAAAGACTTAAGGTCATACCATAATCTACACAAGGACTAAATAACATTTTAAGAAAAAACAGATTTCAAGGACAACCAGTACATCCTGACTGACCTTTGTGAAAGAATAAGGAAAGCTGTACCACGAGGAAGTGCAAGAAGACAGACCAATGGTGTAAAACCCTTATCAAAGGCTGCATTAGCCCCACACCTTTTGCTGGTCCTTCAGTGCCTTTGCCTTTTTGCTTATTTTTTTAAAACTTTTTTTTTTTAACATACCAAAGAAAAAAAAAAAGGAAAAGTGGAAGAAGCAAGCTAGAAACACCACTAACAGACAGCTTAGCAGGCTACGTTCCAAGCCTTTTCTGTTCCCCAACACTTTGGCAAGCCGCTTCAGTTAATTTACCCCCTAGATTTCAGTTAATTACTTTTAATACATTAAGTGAGATGAGGCTAGGTTAACTATCCCAAGCAAGTTTTTTGTACCTCAGGCTCCGAAATAAACTGGAAGTTTGGCCAAGGAGCCATCTACCACAACTGAAAGCCAACACACAAGTACTGGCAGAGTGAAACCCAACACGTCCTGGCTCTTGTACGCCCGATCTCAACGTCAATTTTAGCTGCTACGCTTCTCCAGAACATTCAAAACCACTGAAGTTTCAAGAAAATGGACTGTTAGAGGTGGAGGAGCACCCAGAAATGTGACCAGAACGCTTCTGAACACACATTCACTGATGATGTGGAGCAACTTGATCCCCTCCCTGTCCACAGTGGTATTTAAACACCGTGGAAGGCACCTGATTTTCAGTGATGACTGGAACAAACTGAAACCAACACCAACAGCTTGGGATGGAATAAAAAGTGGCTGAGAGTAGGAGACAGCTGCCCTCAGTCACTGACAATGACCAGACAGTTATCGATTTAAGCGTAAAAGATGGTATTTTCTTCTAGACCTACAAAGCAACAGAGTACACGGCAAGCTAAGACGATAGGCTTAATATTATTTCGTCTTTGAGCTATAATGTGATGATGCAATTTGAATTAATCTATTTCCATGAAGACATGGTTGGGAACAATCATAAATCCACCCACTGCCGGTGCATTTAAGCTTTGGAAGCGCTACCATAGAATCCAGCAACTACAGGAACCTTAGGGCAATTGAAGACAGAAAAAAAAATGAACTCTTATCTTTGTGTCCAACTTAATAGTGCCCCAGGAATTGCAAGGATTTCACAGGGGACAAGTCTTGTTGCCAGTCTTAACAGAAAATGCAGAAGACAAACTTGCTCCATCACCAAAACCAATTACATATAAAATCTGCTGAAAATGTGGTTGGTATCAACTTTATTCACTCTCTGACAATGTGTATTGTCACCTGAACATTCACCTCTTTCAGCCACCTACTATACTGCCCAACACACAAATTTAGACTGAAGAAAGACAGAAATAGGAGGCGTGAGCCCTCCAAGTAAAACACACATTCAAGCCAAGAGTATATTAAAAAAAGCTTTTTTAATGCAAGTGTCCAATACAGAACAGGTAATGTTTCAATCTCTAATTGTTTATTTTTTTTTGGCAACATTTGAGGTGCCATGATTATTAGTAGGGGATACTGGTGACTACTGGATTTTCCCACTGTTTGTCTACTCCACTACGCTCAAAATGTAAGGCACTCTATTGTTGGTACCATAACACCACCTCAAATGTTAGATCTGCACCTGTATTCCCATCATTTCAACAATGAACCAACAAAAGACTCTTTTAAAAATGAAAGTACAGAGAACATACTTTGCTTTTCAAAACTTAATGTGGATAAAAAAGAGCACATTATGGACTAATTCATGCCACGGGTTAAATGTCACAAAGTATTTCTCAATCTGATTTGTACTGAGCAGCCACTTTGGTAAAGATTTCACAGCATGATTCCAGAATAACAGTGAGTGCAAAAATATTTTGGCTATTCCTATGTAGGATGAACTGGTTAACACTTATAGAGGTAGAAATGAGGAAGCACAATTTTAAAAGTAGTAAAATAATTAATATTGCCTCACCTGTACGATCTGCTGTAATAGTCACGATCATCATACCCTCTGTCGTACCCTCTGTCATAGTAATCTCGTCGTCGTGAGCTGCCACTGCAAGTAGTGAAAGAAAATTAAATGTAATAAAATATAACACATTAATAGTTTGCAGGGCTTTTCAGTAGGCATACAACCAGTTGAGTACACACCATTATAACTGCGTTATATGATTGCCTTGCGTCCTCACAGCTGAAATGACTGTGAGCACTCCTGTTTTCCCATCAGCACAGGTGGGAACAGAACTACTTCAATCATTGCTTTTTAAAATGCTTGAACTTTAAGACAGCTACTTCCCTCCTTGGTCTGAAACCTCTTAACCTTTTGATATCACATGAGAAATACCATTCTGTGACAACTTTTAGCTCTCAGAAAGCTCCTTATGGAAGGACCTTCCCATTCACAAAAAAAAAATAAAAAATAACCTGCAGTCTCAACACAACATCACCTACATAATCACCAGTATCTTAGCTGGAAGTCCTGGGAAAACAACTGGGAAATGACTTGGGAAAACAATTTACACTCTTGGCCACGTTAAGTCAAAAGTGCATTCTGTGGATAGGGCAAACGGCACCACTCAGCTAGTACTTGTTAATTCACTCTTGAAAATTTGAGCTTGCAAAAGACATTAATGTTTGAAGGTCCATAGGAGAACAACTAAAAATAATTCAGAAATTGTCAAAGAAATCTTGTTGTAGGCTTATTTAAATGTTTTGATAGCTCATGTCTGGGATGCATAACTAATGAACACAGGTTTCTGCGCATTGTGATCCAGCCCGACCCTACATCAGTCACTGACAAGTGCTGTATTAATTAACTCCTCCTATCCCAAGAGCTGGAAAGACAGCTACAGATGGCTGCCCACACGTAGTCTTTTTTTTCCAAAAAACTTCTGAAAAGCCAGTTTTATCATTTGAATTGTTTAGTTTTCAGAAGTTTTGCCGGATAAACACATCAGCGTTTGCGCGGCTCTTGTCAAGAAGGAAAAACCACCGAGAGCCAGGTCTCTTAGAGGGGATACAGAACAGTTTTTAACAAAACACAACAAAATGAATCCTATCCCATACTGGGTTGGAAAAAACCCAATCCCCATGCAGGTAACTTACTAAGTGGGTCTTCCCATATAGATTCCAGGGGTAGGTGTGTGAGGTCTTTTTGTTATGGAGAAGTCTACCCGGATCCTTCTTCCATCCAGCTCCATTCCATTGGCACGTTCCTTTGCCTAAAAAGAGTGATAAAATACAATTGGCTGTAGCTGTGAACTTTCTTACCAACACAAGCCTCTAACCACTGCTGCAAGTATGAAGAGCTCAGTTTGGATGCACGTCTAAATTTCACTTACACCTCATAGGTAACACCAAATAAACTGCAAGACATTCTAGACCAGCTGGATACGAGCTTCAGTAACCACTTAAAATGGGACTTATATCATATAAAAAGCCTGGAAGGATCATAATTTAACAACTGCTACAATACCACTGTCTCAAGGGTGTTCAAAGGTTCCTCTTAATGTAGGGACACGTAACTACTCCAGCACACAAGATGAAGCAAAGCATTTAGACCTCCAATACATCCTCAAACCTACCATAACCTTGAATATAGTAATATCTTGAGTCATAACTAAATCTGAAGTAAAAAACCAAAACCATTGGGGTTTTTTTTTCGGCCAAGTAGCAGGACCTACATCCAAAGCTCCAACCTAAGATGGAAGCCTTCATGCCAAATTTGGAAGAGACCACACTAGAGACTTTAAGTAGTGAAATGTATACAGAATATAAGTCTAATTACAGCCCAAAAGCACAATTTGTCGAAGGGCTGGCCTGAGTGTAGAATTCTATACCTGCCAAGCATAAAATTCCCTGCTCATCCTGTAGCACTTGCAAGCAAAAATCTTGTAATTTTTTGTTACTGACACTGCTTCAATTTACTAAATCCCTGGGGGTTTCCCATGGACATTTGCAGGCCCCAGGAAGCCACATAATACCTGGCCTTTTATTTTCACAAAAGATTCCCCCCTTTCAGAATGAAGTCAACAGAATGCATGTTAGAGCTGTGAAGTGGCCATCTGCTCCACGTTGAACGCGTTATTAAATTCAAGATCACGTGTGGAGTTAGGAAGGAATGCTCATCTCCTAATTCAAATAGAGAGCCTGTGTTTCTTCTATTTTCTTTTCCTGACTGGTGTGGTTTGCACTATGCCCAGGCCCAGGGTTGCTTTTAAGTTACACACCAGCTCAGCCTGCACAGGAACCAGCATCCATGGACCTTTAGTACACAGTAGGTACCTTCTGAACTAAGGGACCGACATTTATTATGGATGAAGACACTGGGAACTCGCTTGTATTATACGATTATTTCATATAGTTAAAAGGAATTAACATTAAAGGTTCCTATAGCATTTTAAAGGTCAACCAGTGACCTTCCTCAGTGTGTATCCCATTAGAAAACACACACCTTGGCAACTGAGAACACAGAAAACACACCATACGTTCTGTACCCCAAACCTACTTCCTTAGCATCCTCGACATTTTCGAAGTACACGAAGGCAAATCCTCTGGAACGCCGAGACTGCTGATCGTATACAATGGAAACATCAGCAATTGGACCATATTTGGAGAATACTTCTCTCAGATCTCTTTCTGTGGTGTACAGACTCAATCCAAAGACGCCCAGACAACAATTTGGGTCAGGATTTGCCTGCAGGAAGGGACAGATAGATAAGACATTAAAATTGCTTGTATTTGCAGTTAATTCACAAGTTGTGACTATCAGAGCTTGAAGGCAAAACAACAAAAATTGTGTTAACTTGCTAATACATACTATTACGATCAAACCTACAGACACATGAGCCTCCTTTTCACAAAAATACTCTGCATTTCTCAGGGTAATGTACAAACTACAGCAACAGCATGTAATAGGTACTGGATTTGAAAAGGTTTCCCTCCAAAGGCTGGCTGATGACTCTTGAATGTGGACAGATTTATACATACACAGATGCCTGGATCACACCTTCATTTGGGTTTGTTATCACTTTCCCCCTCTACCTTTAACACCAACCACATTGTGCTCAGACACCCGAGCCTGTAAAGCAGCTAGAAGCAAGCTGGTTTGCATGCTTGTTTAACAAAGACACTATCAGAACAGCTTTTAATGGAGAATATTAGTTTTCTAATTAGAAAAAAAAATCAAAATTCTCCCTCCTAATTCTACCCCCACCCTTCACTGCATGTGTTTGCTTGGTTATTACAGCAGGTATACAGACACCAGCCTCCACTGGCAGCACTTATAAAGGCATCTCTTAAAAAATAAACAGACAAATAAACAAGACACCCCCACAATCCTAACTTATTGAGGCTCACAACCCATCAAAAGCCAAGTGACAATTAACCTCAACTATATCTTTTAAATAGACCTGAGCTGGAAGCAGAATGTTTTTTCCAGCAAATCCCAGTGAATTAATTCAGTGATTCCAGGATCTATTCAGGACTACGTTTCCTAACAGACGTACCCTGTTTCCAATGTGACGTCTGCGAGTAGACATGGGTGAATGGCTGTGACTGTGTCGTCGCCGATAATCCCGACTGTACGACCTACTTCTGGATCTCCTATGAGAGCGGGAACGGGAGCGGGATCTTGTGTAGTGTCTACGGGAACTCCTCCTGGATCTAGATCTGAGGGGAGAACAAGAAAAAAAGAGGAAAGGGTACAGTGTTCGGTTTGTTTGGGTTTGTTTCAACCCTTCAAAAATATGTCAGATATTCACAAACAAAAAGCCCAAAATAATCATTTTCTTAAAAGCTGCAGTACCACACGATTCAGCTATAATCAATTTAGTCACTGCTCTCAAGGGCTCTGTGCTAAATCTAATTAATGCAGATGCTCTCAGAGCATTCCTGCTGCAGAACAGGAAGCTCAACTTGCATTTCAGTTAGCTTTTACTGCCCCAATAGCTTTTAACTTTCTCTAACAAGGCTCTCCTGGTTTGACATAGCATACACTTAGAATACACACAGGATTTCAGTAAAAATAGCTGGGGTGGCTTTCTCTTAAAGGCTTAACAGAAAAAGTGAAGAGGAGTAAATATGACTTAACATAAAGCAGAGGTGCACACTTCTGCTTAGTCTAACGCTCAGAACAGCACTGCTTTCCTTGACACCAAAAAGCAGATATGCTTTTTTTCCCCCACAGTGCATAACAACAAGCACAGAAGGCTGGCAAACAGAGAAGAAATCAAGCTGCAGTAGGTTCCTTCACCTTTGGCTATTTCAAAAGTTATTTAACACCTTCGTGAACGTTTGTGTGTTCACACTTCAAGTATATTCAGGCAAAGGTGTAACTGCTCACTTATTTCAGCCCAGGTCTCCTCAAAACAGCTCCAGAACTGTTTTCTGACAGCACTAGGTCTGGGAAGGTGAGGTCCTGAAACACTTCAGTTCCTTCTACTGAACCCTCAGCCCTCCCAACACAGAGAGTCTTGAGTTGTAAACTGGAGTGTTACACCCGAGCTTGGCCTGCTGATGGCAGTCCCTGAGTAATCTGCACTCCACACAGCTACAAAGTGCAATCAACAGTTTGATATTCAAAGGCTCTTAGTCAGAAATCGTTAATTTGCAGGCTCTTGTTTGTGTCTTAAACGTCCTTCCTCTAATTTGTGGAAGCCCAGGTGGTGAGTACTGACCACAAGCTGCCATGGTCACACAAGCACGTTCCACGCTGACACCCCCTGAAGCTCTGAACCTCCACCTGCTTTGACTCCTGAGCATTTAACAGCTTCTTCAGTGGGGATTTCTCACTAAGGAAGTGTCACCAGACAAACTGCACATTATACACTCTGTAAGTTACAGGTCTCCTTAAAAAAAATAAAAAAAAATGCCTTCAACCTTGTCAGAATTGACCCAACTACATCCTGTCTTCCTCAACCTGAAGCACATCTACACGTCCAGGAGAAATGACTTTTAACTACGTTTTCATAAAGAATAAATTACTTTTGGCAACAGAAAGTACAAAAAAAAAAAAAAAGGAGAGAACTTCCCTGAGGTAGGGGAAGAAATAATAATGATTAAAAAAAAAAGTTCAACACATGCATACAGCCACGTTTCAACCACTAAAATAAGAAAAAAAAAAAAAGACAATTACAGAACTGATGTTCCAGGTTACAGAACGAACCCGTCACACTGAACAAAAGCTGGACACTTCTACACCAGGCAATCTATTATGTGAGAGAACAAGGCTTATTTTAAATAGGCACCACTTATATTGCTGCCTTAAATGTCACACTGCCATTATTCTCCTTTGCTGCAAAGGCACCACAGCTGAAAATCCTTCTCCTTCGTTAAGAAGAGTTTAGACCTCACAGAGTCAGGCAGAGATTGCTTGCTATGCTGCCAGTGAAAACATCAATAAAAGCAGATTTTTAAATAAAGTATATCCACACCCCAACTGACAAATACACCAGGACACAGATTTGTTCCCAAATCAAAAGTTTAATTTATAAAGCTGGTAATTCAAAAATACATTTGCAACGCAAACTCTCAAGAAATAGGAAAATTCTCACACGGTTATCTCTCTAATGAGAGCCAGAGTTAGAAGACCTGCTCGTGTCACATCCCAACATGTGACAGCACTGAAAATATTGAAAACAGAAGCACGTTGCTTTTTAAATATGTGCCTTGACACAATTCTGCCCAAATCTGCTAATGAACACACTCTAACTCTGCAATACACTTCCAGTGTTTCCAGCCATAGGCATTTTCAAGACAGCTGTTAAATGCTCAGGAAGCCGTGGCAGTCACAAGCTTCTACTTTTGTTCCACCAAAAGACAAAGAGGCAGTTGCCAGGGTATTATTTAAATGATTTAATTAAATTATTTTAATTAAATGATTTTAAGTAAATGATTTGCCAGCTTTCTTGTAAATTCTAGATCTTGTATTTGCTTCTTCCAGCATTTTATACAATTTTTGATTGTATTCTTACAAAGTATTAGGGTTATCCTGCAAGTGAGAAACAAGATTCCTTAAAGAGTACAGAATCCCTAGGGGTTATGGATGAGGTGGAGCAGAACATACTGGGATGGGTGGTCCTGACTTGCTGCTTATTTTAAAATTAAAAGGTTCCCCAAAAGTGTGTGCAGTCTCCATCCTCTGAAATTTTCAAGACCCAACTGGATAAAGCCCTGAGGACACAGTCTGAGCCCAAAACTGACTTTCCCTTACACAGGGTATTGGACCATCCTGGGCTGTCCCATGCCCATCCCTCACTACCAGCAATTCCAGAGGTCACCCCAATTTCATACTCTATGAGGCGATATTACTCTATGAAATATTTATTCATTTAATTTGACGTATTGTTCTTGCACTGCAGGGACTGCCAAGCACATGATTTGACACTTGTGCCTGTCGTCCACCCAAAAAACAAGCTCATCCCTCTGCTGTAAAGATTTCCCCAACTATTTCCCTCCTCACAAAAGCCTCTCCAACTGATGGCTCTGACGTGGCAAGGAGACCCAAACACAGTATTTGACAGCTTTTTCCATCATGGGTGATTGCTAATAGCACGACACCTTCTAGAGTTGTCATCCCTCCTCCAGTCTGACTTTTGGCATGCCCAATTCATTGTTTATACACAGAAAAAAGTATATTGTGAACAGCTCAACTGGAAGCTCCCCTGCTGAAAGCCACATTTATTTTTCTTTTTAACCTGGCTGCTTAAAAATTTTTAAAGGCACTAACCACAGATTCATTTCCGTAGTCAGCACTCAATTATATAGGCTATTAGGAAAATAACATCATTCACCCATTTGCAGCTTTTGTTTCCTCTCTATTCATTATTAAATAAGTACCTCTTCGATGACACACCTGGTAAAGCCCATGTGAAGTGGTCAGCAGTGACGTTTATCGTCTTATTTTTAGACTACCAGCGTATTTTGTGTCTCAGCTTGTTTAGCAAATGGGTCTAAGGATAGGTAATGCAGTGGAAAAGGCATTTTCATGTTGTACGTCTGCGTTGCCACGTAACGAATACAGTAAATTACTTTCCCCACAACTTTATTTTTTTAGAGCTTGGAAAGCTGTCTAATCTTCAAAGCTTTCCAGCCTGTTGATTTTCAAATTCAATTAATATATATATTTAAAAGGTCAGCCAGATAGTCTTGAAATTCATTTTATCTCTACTGCTTCTTTTTAATGGAATATACTGTTAACTACTCCAAAACCATCACTACTTCCAGTGAGAAAACATCATACGTTAATGGGACCTCAAATGGAAGATGTGTTGATGCACCTATTTCTTTTAATGCACAGAAAAACTATTTCAGTAAACTAAACAGATTTAGAGTTCCTAATGCTTCCTGCTCAGAAACTAGCCAGTGTTTTAAGACTTTAAGACAGGCCACTTCCAAGCTGTGTCAAGATACAAGCCTAGACAATCAACTACCTCTTAGAAAAAGCTGCAAAAAAGACCTAATTTGATACTTTAGCTTTTCAAATCCCGAAACCACGCAGGCCCCTTTGTATTCACCGTCCACGGATCACCAGTTACCTGTAGAAACAGAACTGGGCTTAACTGGCTTTTGGTTCACCTCTGACACGATCAGACTTGCGAAGAGGAGGAAGAGGTAAAAAGTAAACTCACCTGGATTCAGACCTGGATCTAGATTTTGACCTGGAGCGCCTGGAATCCTCCTTAGATCGAGACCTCGCAGGGGTGTGCCTCCCCGACTTGCCAGACCCATGAGCACTTCCGCTTCTGGAAGCAGAACGGGATTCCTGCACGCAGATATCGAAAGCCTAATTTGTACACAATTTCTCCTTTACCTAAGGTCCGTAAACAAGCTCCAGTGAAATAAATGGTAAAAATTCATATCTATGTGTCCGGGCAGTTGGCATTAGAACTGCCGAGATTTTTAAGAAGGTTTTTTTTTTTTTTAAATTTTTATTTTTTTTTTTTTCCCTGGTAGACACTTCTTTACCCTGCATATACTTTTGCTATGAAACAGATAATGCATGCATGTTTAGCAAAATATACAGGGACACATAAACAGACTAGTAATTACTTAGCGTAGTGCTTTCAGATTCCAGATTACTTCTTATCTTAACTTCATTTTTATTCCTTTTCTTCATTCTTCCGTTTCAAATTCTGACTTCTTTCATCTTCCCCACTTCACACAAATTGCTCAATATTCTACAAGTGGGACTTCTGGTCTGATAATTAGCATGCATTCACTTTCTTTTTTTTCAAATTTCAGCTTCACTTATTCCTGAGCTTCAAATAATTCTCATTTATAAAACTTGTCAAATGGCGACTTCCGCATTTTCCTTCTTCAACATTAACCTTAATAGAAAAAGAACAGGATGAAGAATATTTAAAAACTCCAGGATAAAATCTAGTGCCAAAACTGAAACTAGAAAAAAAAAAAAAAGTTTTGTGGACTTTTACTATATATGCAGTTCAAGAATTGAATCTACCAAATGCCCTGCTATTTTATAAACAGATTCACTCAATTCAGTTTAACTTAGTACTAAGCAACTGAATTAGCTATTTATGCCTGTATTTAATAGCAAACGCGCAGCGGATCAGCTGAACATCTACTAACGAACTCTAGCATTAGGAAACTCAGAATATTTTGCACTGTCAGCCACATATTTAGATAAAAATCAACAAGAAGTGACTTGAGTAAGGTCCCTGCTGCGCCGGAGACGACCAAGGGATGTGCCTCCTGCATGCAGAAGGCGTAGCGTGGTGGGTCTTTCCATGACTTACAATTATGGTATTTTTGGGGACACTTCTTGCCATTTAGAAGGTCTAGTTGGAAGGTTTATGAGCAGATTCCCCCCCTGCTCTGCCCACACGAGTGTTATTACACATGCAGGCTGGAGGCTTCCAAGCAAATCACCATTTTCCACCGACCAGAACCGCGATTCTGAGCAACCCACTCCAACGCTGGAGTAACACCTCATCTACTCTATTATTTACTTGTCATCTTCTTCAGTAATGACATAACCTAATTAGCATTTTAGACTTTATTCTTAATCGGTATAATGCCTAACTTCAGTCACACAGCTTGAACACACTAGAAGGTGTTTTTCATTTCAATATATTAAAGAAGATATAAAATTCAGCAGTAGAATTGTATTTTTTTCCTAAAAATAAACAATTTAAATTTGGTGTCAATCCTGACCGAGAATGCTCACCAACCACACTGGAATACTGGATTTGTCTCAAAAATCGTTTGGTTTATCTTTGTAAATCTCTTAAAGCTGAACACTCAACGGGCATTCTATACTAAGCATCCAGAAATTCATTTACTAACCCAAAATTGATATTGAGGGGACAGGGTGGGACACAACTTGCAGGATAAAAATCAGATTTTCAATTAATACCAAAACCAACAGAATCAAGGCCATATGCTCCTCCATCAAAATGTTGAAGGTGGTGTCCTAAACTTCCACCACCTCATGTATTAACCCTGCAAAGGGCAGTGCAACTATTAAGAGCTAATTTAAATTACAAATGACAAATTTAACCTAAACACATTATTACCTTCAAAAGAAAACAATCCACGGAGATGAGTTCTGAGTTAATGTATTAATTTAGCCAAAAAGTCTTCAACTCTCTTTAATAAAAAGAGTTAGGCAAAGCAAGATGGAAGAAGGGCTAAAAACAAAAATGAAGGTGGTTCTTCATTTGGGGAAAAAAATACTCGTGTTCACAAAACATAACCCTCTTGGCAGAAGCCAGGGAAGACAGAAGGAGCCAAGTCTGAGTACTGGTGGGGCTGGCAGTGAGAAGGAGATAAAGGCACGACAAGGGGGGGAACAGCAGGGAGGATCTTGCCCATAAACATACCCCACACCCCTTTTTTTTAATTTTTAGAAGTCAAGCTTTGAAGAAATCAGCAGAGAAGTGATATTAGCATAAGCGAATGACTGAAGTCTTCAGCTATTTGACACATTTTTTAGAACAATCTTCGCTATGTTAAGATTGATGGGAAAGCAGGAGACTTAGGATCTGAGAAGAAATACACGTGTATCTAAAACAGAGAATTAAACAGCTGGCTTATATTCATTCAGCTCCTTTGGATTTTTCACAAGATTCTCCAGTTTCTAAACATCCACATTTTTGTTTCCAGATCATCATTCTTCGAAACCTCTCACTTCAATCTACCACATTTTACAGGATTATGCCACTTTTTTATTACTTCCAGCCTCAAAGGAATTCCTTGCACCTCCCCTGCTCCGGATATTACTAAGACTAGTAATAACCTCTAAAATTTCCAAGCTGTTTCCCTCCCCCAAACCCCAGGAAATCCTCCCTACCCAAAATTTCAAACACCAGCAGCCTACAGCACTCTAAAACCAGTTTACACCCATGAAGGTTCAAACAAGCTTCTCCCACTGAAATTTCAGAATTTCTACTATCTCGTTTTGTAGCTCTTAATTTCTTTTTCTTATTTCTGCTCTTTCACTTCGTGAATTTTAAGTTGTTTAAAAAAAAATGCCAAAGCAGGCTCCTGTCATGACACATAGAAGAAGAGAGGAGAAAAACCAAACTTCTTTACCCTCCCTATATTCAAACACTGCTGGTAAGCAGATCAAGTCTGGCGTTCACAATTAAATAACCATTTTTTTTTTGTTATTTAACCTTGAATTTCTGAAGTGTAGATTTTAAAACCCACCAGATCCTTTGACCATTACCAACAGTTCCTCCCCTTCCCTGGGCATTACTGGAATTCAGGTGGAAGCCCTGAAGTCCAGGTTTGGGGGTGTGTATGTGTGCGTGTGTTCCAAATTATTCTTTCCATACGTGAAGCATATTAAAAATATGTAATACTGTAGGGATGACATTTTTAACACCTCTAAGCACACTCATAAAGATGCGTTGATAAGACAGGCAGGGAATGTCACAGGAGCAGTGACAGAAAAGGTTTCCATGGACAGAAGGGTGGTACGTGAGGACTGTGTGTTCTTTGCACGTCTGAGATCCAGGTTTTCCTCACGGGAACTCAAGTTACAGATATCAGTTACTTAATGATGGTAAGATAAAGGCAAATAAAATCACAAGTATTAATTTAAGTATTTTTTAAATCCTAAATTCCTATAAAATTACATTATTTCCACTTGTTTCTCAAAGAAAGGTGCAGCCCCACATTACACACCATGAGATCTACAATAAGACTTAGGGTGTAGTTGTGCTCACTTCACATTCTTCCACCTCTCTACCACTGAAACTAGCAATTGCTCCACCAGCAAAGTGACAGCTTTTGCCTCTTCCCCCCCAAACCAGATCACTGCTGGGGGTACTGGGAACCCACCAAGCTGGCAGGAGACTAATCCAGCAGCAAAAAGCAAAGGATTTTCTGACAGCTCAGGGTATTGATCAGCCCAAGAAGTCAGACCAAGAGCAGCTGATGAAGGAGGGGAACCCAAGGAACAACCTATCCTTTCGGTGGCATCAAGCTATCAGATTGTTTCTAACCTCTCAAACCACTTCCTTAGACCTTCTTCCTCAACTTAAAGAAATGCTGATTTTATTAAATTTATGTAAGTACCTTCTAACTACATCTAGAAATCAAGCATTTACACCATTCATGTTACTCTGATTAAAAAAAAAAAAACAAAACAAAAACAAAAGACCTGACTACTATATTAAAAGACACATACCAAGTAATCACCAGTCTTAATTAATTCACAGAATGAGACTCACTGCATTTTTCCTTTAACTATTCTTCTTTCCAACCCTTCCATACCTGAAACACATGCACTTCAGCAAGCACAATTTCAATGAATGAAAACAAAATAAAAGTGACTTGGAGAAATGTGGCAATTATTACAGCGTACTGACGGTATCTGACGTGTATTCCAGTATTTGAAGTATTAGTAGCATCTAATAACTTATGGTCTCTTCAGTTAAAGAGTCTCCCGAGTTTAATCCCACTATGGAGTATAAACTGTGAATGAGTGGGAATTTTTTTCTTTTCCTTTTTTCTTTTTAAACTGTGACATAAGTCAGTGCAAGTTTGCTTTGTTGCTGAAATAAGTCCCATCGCTTACAAAAGCGCCTGGTTATTTCTTCTTCATCCCCAATGCTGCCCATAAGGACTTGTGGCTACACAATCAAGTCAAGCCTGCAAAGCCATGCAGCTGGAAACAGAATCAGAAAAGAAAATTCAGCTGATTTAATTCCCAGATCTGACTGGCTTATACAAACATGAGTATAAGGCAGAAAGCAGGAACACATTTTCAGGAGCACAATTCTTGTTGGCAGCATGGACTTGGAACAGCTTAACAGACAGTTGCAAAGCCATATCCTAGATTATTTATCCAAATACTGTTTCTACTCAGCAGAGACTTCAGCACTTCCAGCTTGAAAAAGCAGAAAAGCCATTGACCTTGTAAAATATAAGCCTTAAGTAAGCAAAAAATATCTGCCAATAGCATTAGAAAAGCCACTTCCTTATCTAGTCTGAAACAGCAGCCTCGTAGCACTATGGTTTTCTCTTTTCATTTTACAGACACCTATTTACTTACCTATTTACAACTTTAAAAGGTTCAGACAAAACTCATTTTAAGCCTTGGTGAAGACTGGCTGCATATATATATATTAATTTTTTTTAATAAGAGTATGGAAAAGATAAAAGAGGAAAGCAGGTGCGATAGTGATTGTTGCCCTATCCTATCCCTGCACAATTATGCTTCAAAAAGACTTTGCTACAAAGGTTTTAGTATTTCAACTCATTCTGGCTGAAACTACAACACAGATTATCCTGGCAAACCTTACTCAAGTTAGGCTACCACCTTAAACTGGTTTTCTGTCTGACTCGCTCAATAACAATTAAATCAAGAACTAACACACAGAAATCCACCTTGAGCAAGTCAGAAGTAATACTCCCTCCCTAAAAACGTTAACAGTTGTAAGAATGAGATGAAGATATGAATGAAGAGAGAACACTGGGGGCGGTACGATTCTATTCTTTAATCCCTATCTTTCAGCATTCATTTCCATGTAGCATTTTCAGCTTCCTGGAGACCAAATTCTTCTAACCTAACCTACCTTGAAGTAGAAACGCTTGTACTATTCAAGCTTATTAAAGTGACTCTGAAAAAGAAAAGGCCATATTCAAGGAAAAACACTGCAATTTTGTGCTCAGAATTATCACATTCCCTTTAATTATATTTTTTTTTTATGCCACCTCCGGTGAAGGTTAAAAATTTAAACTACTTATCACCTCCACGACTCCTTCTGACGCTGCAAGGAGTTAAAAAATTAAAGGCTGATGAGGAAAAAAAAAAAAAAAACAACCCCAAAATACAGTAGTGATCCCTGCAGTACACTTGTCTGTAAAAATTGAAGACCTCAAAGGAAAACAAGAACTGACTCAACAAAAAAACAAAAACCCAACTACGGGTAATCGGTATTGCAGATGTACATGAGAAAGGTGAAGCTTAGGAAGTCGTCTACTGCGGTATTAGTAAAATTCCACCCAGACAGCAACACTTTTAGGAGAACACCTACTGCAGGCTGCACAAAGCAAGGGTAGGGCCGAGCGCTCAGCTTGAGGCTGAACCCATCCACTGCTCCAATGGCTACTACACCTTCAATTAAAGGAAGGGGCCCTGGCTGCAAGGCTGCAACCACAGCAAGAAGCAGAACTCCTATTTCACAAGCAAGCGCCAGGAGCAGCGAATCGCACCTCAGTTTAGGCTGTTCATTCACCAAAAGCGGGTTGCGGTGCAGCTCTGGAGAGAGCAGAACAAAGGCCCAGGCTACCACCGGCCGGGGATTCTCCTCCCCGGCCCAGGCGCTACCCAAGGCGAGCGGGGGGGGTGGAGGCCGAGGCATCCCGCCACCAGCCGAGCTGCTGCAGCGGGAGGAATGGGGGAGCCGAGCCGGCCGCCCCCCGCACCCCTTCGGGGCAGGGCC
>JAHREE010150163.1:204395-238068 GCA_033628505.1 Tringa tobata | reverse complement strand
TAGTACATAACTCTAAGGAGCAGGATAAACTGTATTCTTTGTACAATCTACATTCTTGCTGTATGTGTCAAAAAGGATCAGCCCTTACCAACGGCATTGATACCTTCAATAACAAAACCAAGTTGTTTAGGAGAACAGAGGGCTGACAATTGGCCACATCAGGAAATAACTTTAGACATATATATATATAAACTTTCCTTTTGTAGTCTTTAGGCTTGCAAGGCTGGCTAAGACTAAACATTTTACTATATTCAGAGAATATATTTATTGATCTTTCTTCAACCCTTACTCATCCTTAAAATTTTTCTATTTCTAGCTCTTTCTTACATGCTGCTTTCTTAATGGCCACATCTTCAGCTTTAATATGCAAATGACTTGCATGTAATCAAGGGGGTTTGTGAGTAATTACAAATCAGATCATTCCTAGCCCACTGTAAGCTCACCAAAGGACCCAGCATCTTTTCTCTCAGAGCTGCAAGAGGCTGGGAGACTTGGTTGTCACACCTGATCTCTTCTCACAGTTGATGGACTTTATCTCAACAAGCTCCAAGAACTCCAGAGGCTTTATCTGTACCTTGAACTCTTTGGTTCATCACTCAGGACTCTTATTCCCCAAAACAGGCATTCTTCTGGTAATTTCCGCCTTTAAGACTTCTACAGCTTGCCCCCACCTCTAAACAATAAATTGTTTTGTTTTTTCTCTCCCAAAAGCTTGTTCAAATTTAAATTCTCTTCTGCAGTTATTAGGTAGCAGAAGTACAAAGTTTAATGTAAAGAGCTGTAAGAAGTGGAGATCCTGAGATTATTCACACTTTGGCAAGGACACAAAAACACACTTATGGTTTTTAAGACACATACACATAGAGGGAGAGATTAAAGATGCATATCTAACGTTTAGTAGATTAAAAGAATGTCTTACCAGATTATTCTTCCCCATTTTTATGAGGGTACACAGCTCCTCCTAGGCTGATAAACAGCAGCTGAACTATAAAAGTTGTTTGTCTGGCTTGCTGTGAATATCTAGTGTTAGAGAAGTGGATTATTCTGATACTGTTCTGAGGTGGCTCCAGGCTCATGCACTATGCAAGAATACTCTGGATAACAACTCCCCTCAGACCCAGCTCCTCAAAAATGAAAGTCCATGTTAACTAGTTTAAAAACTGACCTTAGTAACTCACAGGTAACTTCTGGTGGCTAGAGGGTGTACGGAGAGGGGACCATCTGTCCAGCTGCAGATTGCCACTCTCTGGGGAATGGAATATCTGCAGGCTGCCAGCCACCCTGCAGTCTCTCTCAGTACTAAATAAGCATTAACATTAAAAAACCCAAAAGAGTGTCTTTGGAGCTCAGTCAAGAAAAATATAATTTAACGTAGCTCATAGGTGTGTGGAACTGGTTTGGCCTAAACAGGTCTCTCCCCTTCAGTTAGCAAACTGCTGGGTCACACCAACACCCAAGCCCTTTTGCACAGCTCCTTGGAGCTGACATCCATTTTACTGTCTTTTTCTCAGGCCCCCTCTCCCTAAGATGAATATTGAAAAGAGATGAACATCCTTTCTCAGTTGAGTGAAAATTCACCTTTGTAAACTTCCTGCAACTCCCGAGTCCTCATAACTGACTCAGTTGAGAGCAATGAGAGGATGCAAGTCCCTTGCTTGTGCTGCCTGGAATGCTGTCTGACCCTGCTTCACCGCGCTCGGGTAAAGATGCTGTTGGAAGGCCTGTCCTGCACAGATGGAAGCTGCCTTATCACTCTGGGCAATCCACAGCAAACAAAACCTTCATGCACAATGCAAACGTGTGCCTTCAAAGCACGGGAAGGCCAGCTGATTCATCCCTGTGTGAGTTTACGGCTTCTGGGGTTTTTTTAAACTGCATTTGACCTCAGAAATAGTCTTTATACGAAAACAAAAGAAAAAGCAATGAATTGCAGTTCATTATTAACTTCTGACAGAAAACAGACGCAACAGCAAGCACACGGGCAAAAAACCCCTTTAGGAGTAGTGGAGTGTTATACCTGGCTTACTGGAATTGGGTGAGACCATGACCCAGAGCTGCTTTGCTGCGAGGTTCCAGTGAGTATGCAGGAAACGCTGTGCCAGTGTCCTGGGAAGAAGTGGCAGCTACAACCTACTTTCATACTCTGGTACTTACAGAAACGCAACTCAGAACCTCTTCTCCTCACCAGAAGCTTTTTGTTACCTGTACCTTAAAGGGCTCAGGTGTATATCTAGAAAATTGCCTGAAACTCAGATGTGAGGCTCGTGCCTGACTTGATTTTGCGGGTACAAAAAAAAAAAACTTATTTCTGCAGAGCCTTTACCAAAGAACAAACTAGCAATTTATAAAATGCTTTTTTTAGACTTCCAGTCAACCCTTAATGTCACATATATCCAAACCACAGCAAAACCAAAATGGTTTTTTTCTTTTTTTTCCTTTTTAAAAAAAAATAAATTCAATGTTTTCCCCACAAAAGACAAGTAAAAAGAATAGAATGCAACAGCACCATGCCATGTCATTTAATGCACTTCAAGAAGACTCTCAGTTATTCTTCTATAGCTTGATGGTTACAATGAGATAAAATCAAGTGAAATAGTACTAAACAAATGCAGGAACCCTTATATCGGTAACTGCAGTTTGGGGAACTGTTCTGTGGCTTTCTTCTTCCACTTGCCACTTTCAAGCACATGCTCAGTGTGCCTCAGAGCAACAGACAGGGAAAAATAAAAAAGAAACATCAGTTCTTTTATTTTCAGTTTTCACGATCTAGCTGTGACCCAAATAATATACATTATTAATCTGAGTTTGTGAGTTTTGGAAAACCATCAAAGTTTTTTTTTATAAGAACAAAATCCAAATTCTTATAAAGCTGTATTCCCTTTGCATTTTCTGAAACAACCTATCTTGATGGTAAGGTTGCAAGCTCCTCAAGACTGAATCTCTCTCCATATTTGTTTAACGTATAGAGCCAAGTAAAATAATATTATAGGACTTATCAACTCCTTTAGAATTTACCTTGGCAAAAAGTTAAGTGCAACAGTAAGTAACATCATCCTAGAAGAGTAACCCACATCACTGATTAAATGATAGTTAAAAAACCAGATCATCCTCTAGGTAATATTCAACACCTGATTGTTATAAATTAGGAGATAATGCCACATGTGCCATTTTCCATTTTTCAAATCTGTTTCTTTTACTTTTTTATGCAAAGAGAAACTCACGAAGACCTCTGCTTGAGGAGAATCACAAAAACAAAAATAGATGAATCATGTATTTCTTGCCTTTTTTGGCAGTTATTATCAGTGTTTTGTTTAAATTGAGACAGCACTGTACTCTTCATTCTTCCCTATTTGAGAAGATGATGTGGCTAAGACATTTTGACCCCAATCAGTTTACTGGCCTTTGCCTTCTAAAAGAGAAGAACAGGGAAAAGCACTGCTTTCCTGCTGATACAATTCCTAAAAGATCTGTTCTGATTCCTACTCAGCAATCAAGACCATTTCCTCCAGTGGGTTTTACTATTTTGACGCTTGCATTAATATGCCATTTCTTTCTCTTGCTGTAAGTTAAAAGGAAACTGACACCCTCCCTGGGGGTACAGCAGGGAGCAGAAGCCCCCTGGACTACTGGGGGCCAGCCCTGCCCTGTGACCAGCAGCAGCCAACATCTGCTCTGCCCAGCCCCAGAGTGGGCACAGCAAGCTGCAAAGCCACCACCAATGTGTGCTTCAAGCACATTGTACACGTGCCCCTGCTTAACACAGCATAACTTCTGCATCCTCCTAAATCCTCCATTTCTCCAGAGCTTGGAGAGTTCCCTTCAAGGCCCGTGGGAGAGGCTGGCCTGCCACCAAGCTGCCCGCAGGACCATCTCCTTACCCTCCTATGCCCACTGTCACCTTGGCACGTTTCCACCAGCCACAGAGCCTTTGGGTCCCTGCAGGACAACTGTAAAATTGCAGGGAGATTTCTGCAACTGAGTTGCCCGAGATCTCAATAAACCCACAAACTTTTCTAGGCTTTGCAACGCTGCCGTCTGCAATGGTGACGTCCAACCAGCAGAACAGTTAACACCTTCCCCCACCTACCGTCTCAAATGCATATTTGCTAGGAGAGCTAAATCAAAACAGGCTTGAAACCAATTCTAGCACTTTTTGTTCAAATACCATTAAGTGTCTTGATTTGCTTTTTTAAAAAAGTTAACCGCAACATTGGAACTTCGCCTTAAATCCGCTGCTTCTTAACAATCATAATTTTAAATCAATCACTTGCTATTGTGAGAGAGGAAAGGCCACCTACGGTTGTTGGACCACCCTGTCTACTTACTATATAGCATTTTAAAGATGCGATGCTTCAAAAGTCCTGGGAAAGGCCAGCACTGTATGTGTAGATTGTTTTCAAGACCACAAACAAAATACATACAGCAGACACGCTGCACAACACACAATGCTCTCAGATTTCCATAGCAGAATCAGTGTTTTGCAATCAAACTAGCATTAAAGCCTGATTTATAGCAGTTTTCAAATGTAAATAAACAAAGTACAAGTAAATAAATAAAAATGCACACATACCATACTAAACACACACAAAGTTTACTAAGATAGTATGAAAACAGGGATCATGTCCTTAAAAAAGGGGTTTGGTGTTTACAGCTGACATTTGAGCTTATAAATCTGTGTTACTGGATACGAAGCTACAGCATTTAAACACCTTCTCATTTTGTCAGTAAAGCTACAAATCCACACCTGTCCCTCTGTTTCTCACCAGTGGGACAACTGCCCTCTACCTGGCCAGAAGGGATTCCAAATCAGCAAAACACAATGCAGCAAATGAAAACCCGGGCAGAACTGGACCACATTTTCACTACCAATGAAGATACAACAATGATCACTGAAGCCAGTAAACTAATTACTAGCAAAAAACTCTGGTTCATTTGGTGACATGCCTGGATTACGAACAGCAACAGAGAGGACAATTTCTCTTTATCAGGGAGATGTGTTTGTTGTCTTCCTGAGAAGTCCTCCTCTTGAGAGAGACTACCACAAAAATAATTCATTCTGTTATTTTTGTAAACATAATTTTTGTAAGAGTAACGTGAAATAACTTAATGTGAAATGTGACTTGAAAGAAATTTACATGTATCATCACACTCTTCTGAAGATGGTAGGGCTGAGGCTAAACCAAGTTTGGATTGCAGCCAACAGGGGCCAGAGACCAACTCCTAGAGCTGCAGCAAATAAGGAATTACTTGGCAAAGCACAGGTCTGGAGCTGTCAAGGATCACTGCATGATGGCTAAAACAAACAAGACTGGGACGAGACCAGGAGAAATCATTTTGGTGAGCTTAGACCTGGGGCTCACAGAGAAACCAGAGCCAGGATCTGCATTAGGATTTGAACTGGGAAAGACTGGCAGGGCAGAATTCGGGCATTGGGCTGGAGAAAGAGAGAGGACTCCTGAGGATCAGCCATATAGACTTAAACTTAAGCCTCAAACTTAAGCCTGGTGGGAGTCATTTTGCTAAGGCAAAGCGTTTACGTGTCCACAGCCAGCAGGTGAAGTTTAGAGCTTGCGCTGACAGGGATCCAGAAAGAGAGGTTCAGCTGTGACAAATGAGAGGGGTCCCTGCTCTCCTCCTGTGGCTTCCAAGGTTCTGATTCTTTTGTCTGATAGAATAAATAAATAAAACCCCGCATCCCTAAATTCATACTGCAATATCATCTATATTCTTTCTTTAACATACAAGAGCCACGTTTTCTACAATAAATTTGTTCTCAGGGTGACAGAAGATTAATGCAGCATTACACACCCAGGCATGCACTTTCTTAATAGCCATACTGCATTCATTATTTTGTTGAAATGCAATCAAGGCTTTGCTGGAAGCGAATGTTTTATATTAGGGTCACTTGAGACTTCAGGTTGTTTCTGGCAGCACATAGCCCTGGCTGAGGGAAATGGTCTTGTACAAGCAATCAAGATTCATCGTCTGACCACGCCTAAGCTGACCTGAACAGGAAAGAAAGATAACCCCCATATAAACTTGTCCAGCAAATATGTTAGGAGCGGAGGACTTTGCTCTGTTTCACATGATACAGCAACTGGACAAATTTTCCTAACGGCTTTGAACCTTTCTTAAACATAGCTGCTAGGATGGGCAGAGGGAAGAAGAAAATAGCTAGAGGCAGTCTGGGGAGCTGGTTCACAATAAAAGAAATCACTGGATAAGGGCCCCACATTTCTGGATGGGAACATCTGTGGGCACAGCCCAGGTGGCCAGCATACACGATGTTAAACCAACAAACTTTGAAAAACCACGAAAAGTAACTGCAGTGCATCCAGAACACATCCAGCTCACTGGGCACTGCTTGTGACCTCCCAAGCATTGCATGTGTAATAGTTCTGAACCTGCCCCAAACACACCAGACCCCTGAGTGTATGCACACAATGGTAATTTTACAGAGACTATGTAACCAGCTACCAGAAACCCCAAATGACCACATTCCTTTTTCCCCTTGTCTATACAATCTTCCAGGAGGGGAGGGAAGGACAGGACAGGGGTGGAAGGGACAAGAATGTGTGTGGGTAATGCCAGCACTATTTATGGAGTCCTAAAAACAGACTAAGTCTCTGCATGGGTACCCACTGATGGAAAAAAAACCCAACACAACTGCCTGCTCTGCCTCATAACAAGACAGACATTCACATAAAACAAAACATACATTTAGATTTTTGGCTCCATATTCTTGTCTCTGAATTGTTGCTCTACGTATCAACAAATGATCCTTTGTTTTAAGAAAGCCTTACCAGCCACAAGTTTCCCAGGAGAGGGACATTACATCCTCAAGCACTGACAGGACTGCCTGGTAATAAGCAACCAGCATGTATAGGACAGATGGCACAAATCCAGGCCTGACTATAGAGGAATCACAAGAATACTCTCAGAGAGAGGGTAAGTTAAGAAGGTACCTGGATGCAAGAACGGCAGAAAAGTACTGGGCACAGTTATCCTACAACCCTGCTATGCTGCCTCGTGTGCCAGCTTGTTGACATTTATGTAGCTATTAAAAAAGAGAGAACAACCACAAACAAGTCACAATGCAAAACTTTTTTCTAAAAGTACACCACTAAGGAACATTGGACACAGAGGTGTCCAACCCAGTCTTAAAGCAATCAGCTTCATGTTGAGAGTTACTGGGTAACAATTCTCAGTCAGCAGTAGGTAAAAACATGCTCAGTTCCAAGCATCTAGAGCACGGGAAAGACTGCAGCCTATTTAAAAGTCAGGAATATCATCAAGAGCTGCAGTAGAAACAGAAGTCTGAACTTGGCAAGTAAACGCCTTTTCCACTCCTTTTTAGAACAAGCTCTCTTGATGGAAGTTGTCTATTTTAAAGTAATTGAACTTTGCATTTAATTATCCTACTTAATTCATAACTGAGCTATGCATGGTTAAAACTGTTTTTAAAATAAAATACAAGAATATAATGATAACTGGGTGGGTTTTTTATCAACAGTTTGTTGACAGAACAGAGCAACAACACTTTACATTATAGTTTTCAAACAGTAAATAAAACCACTAAAAGCAACTTTATTTCATCTTCTCTCTGTCAGCTAGCAAAGTATCAACTAAATGTTAATGGCATTTACTCTGCTATTTTGGTCATCATCAGATTTGAAGGAATACAGCTGCATCCATTTTTCCCATATGTTTTGTACAAGTCTCTCCCTAAATATGTTTTCCTCTTCTCCTCACACAAAACTTCCACCAACTGTTGGAGAAGCTGCGCAACTGCATTTGACACTAACGTGAACTTCCTGATCAGACCATCTACAACCTTTAGCCCATGTTCCCAGTTGTCTCAGGGGGCAAAGGGAGTGGGCAGCTGCTCAGAAAATTTGTAACTAACAGTACATTGTGAAAGGAACATGAAGGGAACTGGAGTCAACAAATCAGATTTGAAGATTTAAGTGAACTGCCCAGAGAAGCAGCACATCTTTTTAGTCTGGTAACAACCTCAAACATTACATAAGTGTATTTTGTACATCACCCTGGAAAGCCCACAGTTCCTGTGGTGGAAGGGTGCTTAATCTCCACGGCTTGCTGCTCACAAACAACAGTGTACATCAAGCAGAGGATTCTATTTTAGGTGCCCTTAAAACAGCTTGAAAACTTCAAATAAATCAGTGTTGCAAGGATGTGAAAAGTGGGTGGGGAAAGACCCAGAAAGCAAACATCCAAGGTTTTCAATTAACTTCTAAGTGACATTTCTTCTAAGAATCAGCACGTCTGTTCCATGCTGTGAAATTATTTTCCAACTTTTTCCTTTGCCCAGTACTTTTGCAAATTGACTAGTACAGCCAAAGGCAGGCAGGAGAGGCAGAAGACTGCACACTGAAAGATGTTTCAACAGAACCCTGGGTTCACGACCTATTTTATGTCATGGAAATCTGCTTAAATATGAATCAAATGTAGAAACTGGAACTCTTTCAATTTAGATGATATCGACTTATATGTGTATCCTTTAATACACGTGTACTGGTAAGGCTTGTACACCAGGTTTTCCCTGGTGGGAAGGCCCTTCCAGCAAATACAGAACACAAAAGCCAGTTTACTGGGGAAAGACAACTAAAAGAGCTGAGAATGAGTATAGAACAGCTGGGCTTTTAGATTCAGATCAGTGGACACTAATCACAATTCAGTCACAAGCTGACTTCCCTCTTCTCAGCCTGAGCTCCCTCCTCCCTACATCGACTCTCCTTCACTTCTCTCACTGTTCCACCTTCCCCACCATTACTTCTCTACTTCAAAGAATGAAAAATTACTGTGGAACAAATCTGATTTTCCTTTTCTTACTACCCTGGCTTGAATTAGTTACTGTTAGTCTGGCCGGGCGGTAATTAACTGACTTGTACTCTGAATCTCTACAGCAGCCCCACCTGCTCACCTAGCTGGAGACACTGCTGTGTAAGCCCTGGTGATTACTCAGTGGTGCCATGTGCAGAACAGAAGATGCTCTCCCAGCAAGCACGGTTCCGAAAAGTCACTATGACTTGGGTCATACAATACTGGGTATTACAGAGAGAAATCAGGATAACATTTTTCTGCTGTTATATTGTTTTCAGTCTCTCTTGCCCCCACTGCTTCTCAAACTAGGACCGCTGGGATCTTCCATGACATGAGAACTGGAACCGCTAAAGGGGTTAGAGTGATGTACTAAAGCTTCAGACAGTGCCCCACAAGCAAAGCAGGCCCCCAGCACTCCTCTCAACCTCCATCTCCAAAGGCTTCCTTTCAACTTCCATCTCCAAAGGCTTTCTTTCAAGGTACCCAAGAGCCTGCTTTCTGCTATGCTACATGTTGCTAATATTTCCAAAAGACCTCTAGCTCTGCAAGGGCAGGTTACCACTTTGCTGGTGGCTCATTATGAAAGCCACTTGCAGACTGAAAATGTCTGAACTGCCCCAGGAAACACAAAGTCTGGCAGAATTTATCTGGGTTTGAGCTTGTTATTATGAACCTGAAACTTGCACGAGTTCACCAAGCGCAGGCTGAGTTTCAGCTAGTATCACACCACAACTTCCTTCCACCTTGGAAGACCTCGGAAGGTAGAGGTTGAAAACTCTCCCTGTACGTCAGATACACGTAAAAGTAGAAGAAAACAGGCCGTGTTCCTCCCCAGTGCCTGACCGTTGGATCCTCCAGTCATTAAGGACAGGGGAGAGTGCAAAGCCAGAAAAGGCAGTTTCTGGAAATGAAGGATGACAAAACAGAGGCTTAGGTGTGGCGAGTCAGAAAGAACATCTGGGGCCAAGGACTCCTAGGGAAAAGCATCCCTCTACTTATCTGGCTTAGGGACAGGCCCCCCTTAGTACAGAGACTCATCCAGGACAGCAGCTTTGTTAAATTGCTGTGTAGTATGTCAGCACCGAGTGGAAACCACATCTCTCAGACTAAAAGCAGTTTTTTGGGGGGTGAGGTTTGGTATGCGATTCAACTTCACTGAAGTTTCAAACAGTCAAAGTTTAAGATTCATGGAAAGTTTCCGTGAAGGGCAGGCACTTCACAGAAAACATGGGTTTACCTGAGTGTCCGTGACCAAACTTCAACTAAATCCTTCCCAACGTCCCGAGAGCTTTGCCATATGACCTCTACAGATAGATTCAATTCTTAGAACTGAACTTTCAACTTTTATTATTAAGCAGAGCTGCTAGCAAACAGAAACACACAAATACAATGTGAAAATGAAATGGTAGCCTATCTGTTCCTCCCACTGCAGCTACTGTATTTGTTTTCTCTCTTTGGACAAACACTCACCCAAGCTTGGGACAATTCCAGCTGGTTACATCAGTGGTTCATACAGCAGTGGTTACATACAAAAACTAGTCTTTGGCGTAACTCTAGGGACTTTAGTACAATCTCCTTTTAAAATCAGCAGTATTATTTAGAGACCTTATATTCTATTTAATCTGTAGCATCTGAGAAACAAAAAACAGATGCCTTTCTTTATTTCTCCTCTTCCGAACAATTACAATAAATCACAGTTGCAAAGAGCATCTAATTATCACACAGATTTTCAAACATAAAACTATCATGGACTTTGCAATTACCACTACAGGCCAGTGACAAAAGATGTTGGAGTACCTCTTAACACAATTTAACATAAACAGTTAAACCCCAAAGAGGGACTCAAAGCCTTTCAGTAGGCAAGAAATAGTGGACAGCTGGCAACACTAAGAGATTTAATGAATACAGCAGCAATTTGAAAACTGTCTGCTTGGGTAATGCTGAGTTATTGAAAAAAAAGTCCATTTATAAACAGTGTTGATGGGATTTAAACAGTCTGTGTAAGAAGGATTAAAAGTCAATTGAAAAGCCTGTACAGATAAGAAAGCAAAAAGAAACTGTGCCCTTGAATTCTGTACATACTGTTTAACCTTATCTCTGTTTCAGTCTCCTGGAACACAGCAGGGATAAACCAGGCTGCTTTATGCATAGCTGGTGAGGTGGGCTCTGTGTTAGTGCTATTTAATGCTTGTTCAGTGCTTTGAGCTATACTGTCCCCTCACTCCCCCCCTCACTATTTTAAAGCTGTGTACTAAGAATCACCATTTACCATCCCCAGGTACAGCTAGCAGATACCAAAGAGAGACATAAATGGCAACAGTCTGTCTAGTCATGCTATAACTATTAGGTGTTTTCCCTCCTTTACGTAACTGATGATCTTGCTACTCTCTGTTAGACTTTTATAACTGTACACCTTCAATATAACTAGTGCAAATATTGACAATGGGGAGGCAAGCTGGGATTTCTGGGAGGAGGAGTGGGTGGGAGATGAGAACTAGGCTTTAAGGTTTTTTCTTCTTGCCTCCAAAGTATCCTGTAACTTTCTGCTTTACACAAAAGTTACTATGGCTTTTAATTTATGTATCACTTCTTAGAATAAGAAGACAGACAGGAACACACAACTAGCTCTTTTCATTCATTAATCCCTCCCCTATCCTTTCTTATCATCTCATCCAAAATCCAGCCTATTCTGTTAACGTAAGTTGCCTATTTCTGATGCGCCTTTTGTAAGACAGCCAAAGCTCTTTAGAGCATTCAAGGTGAAAATATACAATACCATGTCTTGTCTTGCCTTCCCTAGCCTGTAACATAGCCTAACATTTGATTTTCTTCCTTTGGTCTCATCCAGGGTACAGTAAGAGCTTTATGAAAAAGCTCTGTAGAAATCTGGGCCGTTGATTTGAACAAGGGCTATTTAGCCATGACACAGAGCACCAAAGGGAACTGCTCGACAAGCCGGCTCTGGAAGCAGCATTGCTGTTTCAGCATGGGGCTCCGACAGCAGGGCAGTGCTAGGCAGCAAAGCTGGATGGCTTCTGGGACCTGGGGTTATCTCTTGGCACAATCCTTCACCGCACTGTACCAGCCTGTCAGAGCCAGTTCAGGTGCGTCCAACACAGCACCACAAAACACGTTGTAAACATATTCCAATTACTTATCCGTGCTGTTTATCAGCCTCTGCTTTTTCCAAGGGATCGCACAAACCATTACATAAACATAACCAGAATATTATTTGCAGAAGGGGACAGCTATTCCACTGGGAAGTGGAGTTATATTTAAGAAACAAACAAATAAGCCACAGATATTTGGGAGTACATTGCCTCCATGCAAATTCAGGGCAGAAATGAGGAACATCAATATACAGTAGCCCTAGGGATATTCAAATAGCTAATCAGCTTACTTGCTGTATTTGTGTAAACCACACAAAACACTCAAATTCTGTAGGAGATATACCTTCCTAATTTAGGTTGCAAAGTTAATCTTTTAAATGCGGTTTTTACTGGAAGTCAACGAAACCCTGTTTCCACTAGTCTGCTAGAGCGTGAAAGTACCATGATAGTAGCAATCTTCTCACTCTCCCTTACCTTCATGTAGGTGGGGAAGCTAAAGCCCTAGTACAAATGCTGTTTGATGAATGCCTCCTCCAACAGATTTTATCATACAGCTGTTATCTGGTTCCTGTATAGACTCTGTATTCGTGAATATTACTCCTTGCATTTTGCAAGTATGGTTTTATATCCTGCAGAGTAAGAGGGATATTGTCATTCAAAACACATTTGTGACTATTCATTTTGCAGCAACGCGTTCATGGTCCAGTCCTTACTCTGGATGACATACCCAGGGAACCCACATCAAGGAGATAGAAATAAACGTAGTAAAACCAATCCCTTCTTAAAGCTCATCACTCTTTTATGCAGTTCCTACTGCTGAAAAAAAAGGAGGGCTTCTTGATACTTCTCTTTGGACTGCGAAGCCAGCATAGATAAGATAGTTGGGTCTCCCTATTTATTAGTGCCCCAACCTGTCTATACGACAACAAAAAGGACTCTGTTGCCATTCTATAAGGGCTATGAAAGATGAGGCGAACCTTAAAAACTGAAAGAACACCTTGCATTTGAATGCACTCAGGCAGCTGCCTCACTGAAACTCCGTAAGAGTATTAGTCACAGGTCCCCTGCTTCAGTGCACGTAGTTAGAGGATTATGATCTAAAAACGTGCAGTTTGGCTCCCTCACTGTAACCTCATGATGTTATTTGGGCATTTATGAATAGCCAGATCTCCATGCAGAAGAGCTGCTAATAGCATGGTATGTACCAATCACACTGCAAAGCAAGTGATCTCACCTAGGCAGCTTGTGTAAACACAGCACAGCCACACAAATACAAGCTTCTGAGCATATTTAAGGTTATTCTATGAAGATATTTACTGTGTTACCTGGAAACACACAAAATAGGGCTTCTGGGGGCCTTCTCTTCTGGAAAACTACAGGGGGCAAGCTCTACTTCAGATCAGGCTTAAAAGCTTATCTACTTTTATCAATTGCATGAGCTTGTCTGAGAAAAGCCACTACCTCTCCCCACAAGTCTGATTTGCTGTCCCCACAGCTACACCACTATTTTTATCCAAAAAAAGAGAGAACAAGCTTAGAACATTTGCTAAAAGTTTTTAGTTGGTTTTTTTTTCTCCTCATCAAAATAGCAATTTATTATTTCCTTAAAGGCTCCACTGCGACAAATACCAGAGCAGAAGAAATACTGGTCAGACAACTTATTTGAGATATACCTGCATTGGATTAAGTGAGAGAGAGAAAAACTCTGTGCTAGCCAAGTGATAAAAAGGTTTAGCCAACAGCTCTGCTATTTTTGAGGCAACTTTGTAAGGTGAGCAGCTGTTTAGTTTCAATATATGCTTATTGAACTCTGCCTGGCTTGTACCTGTACCTGATGGGTACAGAAAGGTCTAATGTAACATGACAGAAAATTATTAGGTATTCTTCAATGGTTTAATCTCCATGACTAATAAGAGAAATACATCTGAAAGAAATTTGTACAGCACACCATGCAGAATACTTAGGAAACAGTCACAAGGAAGTTACAAAGTTATCCCAGCTGCAGAAGAAGGACAGATGGGACCCTTACAAGCCTATTCAAGACTAACCTCCTGCTTCAGCAGAATCAACTACAGCTTTGTCATCTGACAGATGTTTGCCTAACCTGTTTGAAGGCCTCTAATGAGAGATGTGCCATGACTCCCAAGGTCAAGAGTGCTTGAGTATCCTTATTATTAAGATCTAAATTGTACCTGCTACCATTATCTGAATTAATCTGTGAACACAAAATGACTCTTCAGTGCTATACAAAAATAATTTCCGTCTTTTTCTAACTGCTGTAGAATTTAGCACACCACCAGTTCTCACAGAACAGATTGCTAAGAAAGACTTTTATTATGCTGTTGTTGTGTGTCTACAACTGTCTTTTCAACCAGATATAAAGTGCAACGACCACAAGTCTAGGAGCAAACAGCACCACATACAACACGTGACGCAGTACAGCTGATAGCAGGTATTTCAACTTAAGTGTGGCTCAAAGCATTACTGTTCTCAACTCTTTTATGGCCACAGCAGATTTGTGACAGAGAAGCAGGGAGACAAGGATAAAGAAAAGGGTGATTTAAAATTTCTAAAGAACAATCGCTTTGTGATAAACTTTTCAGAGCAGGAGAATGAAGCAGCTCACAACTTAGCAAGATTCTGTTGCTGAGAACAACGCTTTGCAGAGGATGTGGTGGGGGGGGAAGAAAAAAAATAATTAAGAAGAGTATGCTCTTCCTACTCCCTAATAAAATCAGTTGCAGTACACCACTAGGAAGGGTGCCTGAAAAATTTTAGGTGCCATCTCTATTCACTCCCACTTTGCCACCAGCTCTTACTAATTTTTGAACATTTCTTGTTCTTCTCCAGCAGCCCCACTATCAGTTACTCTAACAGGGAGAGAGGCTACTTCTTCAGACACAGACAGATAATGGCCTTAGACAGCAAGTTAGTTACTTCATCTTTGCCTCAGATGATTGGGACAAAACATTCTACTTGTTCTGATCAACCCTTTGCTAATGAAGAAGAGAACAAGTAGTGGCTGATGTACTGCTGAAAACTACTGCTGCAGTGAATGCTCTTGAAGAAGGAGGAATTGCATTCCCCTCAGCCTGGCATAACTGGAGGCAGAAAGTCTTCTCCAAGTAATTTTTCTGGGTGTCCAGTTCTAGCTGATCCAACAAATCCACAGATTACCCAACAGAGAATCAGCTCCTAACAATTCAAATCTTATTGCCCATTGTCAAGCCAGAAATTAGACCTTTCCACACTGAGAAGCAGCAGTAAAAGAAGCCTAGTGAGAGGTCCATCACTGTGCTTCCTCAACAACAGCTCAAGTTCAGAAAGAGCTTTTTACCTATGCTCTCTTCTTGTTTCTTTTGCTGGCAATTTACTACAATTATATCTCTATTCCTTGCTCACACAAATTCTACAAACAGAAAACAATCCTGTCCTACATCCAGCCCATATATTTTTTCCCCACACATCACAGTAGTGATTTCACTGCATCAAAGAATAGATGATTATCAGCAAGTCTCTCAATGCACGCACAAAGGGAAACAAAAATACAGAGCTGTTTAATAAAAGTCTTGTTGAGGACTCTCAATATACTTCTGAAAATTCACACAAAAACAGGACCAACGTGTCTCCAAGCAAAACTTCACACAAGTGCACAATGTTCAGATTTCAAAAAACTTGTCACATTTGATTAAGGGAAGGAATCTACTGAAACTCCTTTCAAGTTTTCATGAGTAGAAATGAAACAGAAGCATGGAGGTACAGAACCCAGCTAGGGTGAGATATAGGTGATAGATGTATAACAGTAAGTTTTTGCAGGAGTCTTATAGAGTCAATGTGAAAGGATATTTCTAACTATTATGGAGGAAACGCAGGGTGGAAGGGAAAGAGCTTCCATCAAACCTGAATGGATAGGAAAGTGAAGAGGATCCCAACCAGCTCCTAGATAAAAAGACAAAGAGGAGAATGAGATGGCAAAGGAAAAAAACATCTCTAGTTAGAGCTGAGCCAGGTGGTTTAATGTAAGCATCTATAAAAGATTCCAAGCACTTGAACTTATGAAAGCCAAGGCAAGACCAAAGGGAAATAGACAAGACAGCCATCTAAGGGAAGGAAACTGAAGGGGATTCAACTTGACAGAAGTAGCACTTCTTGTCAATCAAGCCAGTCAGTGCTGCCTTAAAAAGAGCCAACTCAGACACAGTCTGATCCAAGAGAAAACAAGAGATGCACACCAAGTTCTCAAAAAGGCCACTAGCTCTCTTTCCTGCAATTTGTTTCAACACATGGCTCTACATTCTGCTGTGACATTAAGGAAAGACCTTTTCACATGTCCTGTGATAAGTTCAATTTGTTTTAGCTGTTATCTCCAGTCTGTTCCCAAGGAAGGAATACAGATTGGCAGAAACTCGATACATACCACAGTGCTTATGCTCATTTACATGGATCTTCCAAAATGCCATTATTGTCTTTGGAAAGTCATTTCCAAAGGACACCATTCAGCATGTCCAGCCATAGAACAGCTACACTTTGCATGCTCTCCACCTGCCTATGGCAGCTGAAGGACACTACTGGTGGCTTGCCCTCAAATGTACACGGCAACAAAAATCAATCCCATAGCAAAAAAAGGAGGAAAGGATGCGGAGCGCAGCTCTGACAGACAGTGGTGTAGCTGAGATGAGTACCTTTCCCTCCACTGGAGACTCAGACTAATTTGTGAATATTTGTGCCAGGGAGAGGCTGTGTGCACAATAACACAGTAAAGACAGGGAAAAATGATTGTTGGAAAACTGGGAATCTCTTAACATTAGACCTTTACTCTCATCTTACAAGTAACTTAGGACACCCTACCTCCTTTCAAGAGCTCCTTAAATAAAAACATTGTGCCTGTGCTGGTCTATGCTGCTCTACTAACGCACATTAACCCCTTTTTCCATCTTTATTTATTACTCAATGCTATGTTTTCTTCCCTGTTAAACTGGCTACTTATTCATCATTATGGCTCAGTTTGGGGCAACGATCAGGCACTTCAATCTACATGGAATAATTTCCCATGCAGACAAAGTCTCAGAAAGATACTTTTTTTTTTCCTATGTTGAATCTTACAATCTCACTGGAGAGCAGCAGAAAGAAAGTATCATGCTGGAGTAGTTACCACTGTGGGAACCCAGTCAATGACTATGACTTCTAGGAGCTGCTATAACATAATAACAATAAAGGAATACCTAGGGAAAAAGAACAAAATCTGTTGTTTGTCAAATTATAATGTGAATTAGTATACTAATCCATGAAGGAAAAAAGCCTACATATGTAATCAAATTCAATGTGAAATCCCACTCTACAAATATCTGATAGAGATTTATTATTATTGTCCTCTTCAAATATGTTGGTCTTATTTATCCAAGCACTGTACTTATCTGAAACTGAAAGCTTACTTTCTCATCAAGAGGCAATTATTTTTCCACAGTTTATATCTGAAAGAGTTCTTTTACATCTGCTTTAGAATGCAGTTCTGTTCAAGAAGCATTATTTGGTTGCCCTTGCACTGTATCTCAGTGATTCCATATGAAAGCCCATAATCAAAAGCTTCGATACAGTTGTACAGCTGGGCTTGCAAATTCGTTTGGGTCCAAAAGTCTAAAGTGCACATCTACAGAGCACAGTCCTACACTTACCATGCCAGTGCAAGAAGGCATCTGAACAGAAGCCAGCTTCAGTGCAGAAACTGTATAACCGTGACACTGTTTTCACCATTTCAGAGCTAATAAACCCTGCCTCTTAATGTGAGAAACAGGTCTATGCCTCCTGGAAGACACCCAGCTAATGAAGGTCAAACTACATCCCAGATACATACTTCCAGTATCGCTCTGTTCAGATCAACACCCATACAAAACTAGAAATGGTATCTGATTTCCAGCAGCAAAAATGGCTTTGCTGATGCTGCTCAATCCTGGATGACCACTGGGTCCATTCTCACTCTACTAGAGAGTTCCCCAAACTAACGGGAGTCAAAAGCAATGAGCATTCATGCAAGTTGCTATGCTCAGCAGATAACTATATTGCAAGAGGAGACATGATCCATTGAGAAAGCAGTCTTTTTATAGCCTTAGCTATATGCAGTATTTGTAGTTAAACTGCTACCAATTATTTAAAATGGGTTTGGTTAAACTGTCACAAACTATGTGTGTATCTTTTTAAACAGTTTCTACAAAGGGCTTAAACAAGGAAGAGATAAAACCAAATCAATGAGAAGCTTTTATAAGCCAGCGTACATTTATTTACATCAGGGCTGAGAACAGCCTATATTTTACGGATGAACAGGGTTATGTAGGGAATAACATTTGCAAAACAGACTACTGCCAAAACTCTGTAAATGCATGCTGTTGTTCTTGCAGTACTGTCAAGTCAGCTTGGGAACAGCTACTGCTGTGGTTTCCTTGTGAAAGTGTAAGCATTTTAAGATCTGATAAGAGACATAGTAGGAGTACATTATAATAAAGACAGAAATTCAATTTCAATTCTTCATCCTCATGAATTCACTAGGATAACAAAAGCTCTGTGCAAGTAATTCTGGTCTTTAAACATGAAAACTGCAAGTTTGAAGCTTAAGTATTTGAATGTGACACTGCCTATCAATAATGGGTGAGACACGCTAGATTCCAAATTTCGGCCCTTTTCAGCTTCAGACAAGATATTTATGAAAAGCTTGGCTTCCAAATTAGCAAATCTAAATATACATAATCCAAATATCTGCATGTTGTTTACTTGGAATTCAGAATTAGCATACAGTTCTCTGTAACTGCATTTTAAAAAATGCTCCTGGATTACTGATGTCAATTTTTTGTTGAAATGCTAATTTTGTACAAAGAGTGTCAATGGGGGAGGATAGAAAACAAGAGGAAGGATCACTCACTCAGACATTACCTGGGCATCCACAAAGTTTGTATGCTGAAGAAACAGCCTCCTTTATTTCTCAAATATGGTAATACACCCTCTAAAACAAAAAACAAATTAACTGAACTGTAATAATATGGTTTCAGAGAGATGCATAAGCAAAGCATGAGGGGGAAACGGCTCTATGATTGTGTGTCTTCAGGTACAATGAGGAGTTCTAGAACTGACAAGTCTTTAACCTCAAAACCAAAGAAACCTGCTTATGTATAGCCTGCGTGATAATAGCTCAAAATGATACAGGAGATTTTGGTATATTCTGTAATTAATCTTTGGAAATGCTATGATAAACACTTTTATAATATGAATACTTCTGTGCATATAATTTTTCAAAACACAAATTGACAAACAGACATTGCTTATATTGCTCCTAAAATGTATGCTGTGTTGCCCACTGAGACTACCACGAAAGTTTAAATGGATCTGCAACAGTCTTTAAAATAGTCGAGAAAGCCTGTGTGATACGCTCTTCCTCCCCCTTTCAAAAAAAATAAAATGGAAGAGACAAAGGAAGTTTTATTTGCTAAGCTTGGAAATTCATGCCTTGTTTACCTGAGCCACTAGAGAACTAGTACAGCTCCACTGCAATTTTAAGCAAGTAAAACACTGGTCATAAATTACATAAATTAGCATGACTCATTCACTTTGCAACTCTGCTTTAATATCTAAAAGGCCCTGCCAATCAGCCTGTTTCCAGGAATACCATCATTTTTGCACACATGCCTAATGGTTTAGAATTTCAGGCTTTTGTTTTTTGAGGAGGGAAGCCCAAGGCCTAGCACAGGTCCTGCCTCCCAAGACCAGCTCTTGTCCAGCAGTGACACAGGCAAACAAGTGCAAGTGTCTCTGGTTTGAATGGCAGCCTTGTTGACCATGCACCTTCCTCCAGATACTTTGGTTCTCTGGGTCCAGTCTTAAACCGCATGACTTGACTGCTGGAGAATAATATTTGTCTGGGTAAGCACAAGGAGAAAATTGCAGTAAAGAGTGGCTACAAAAGGATGTCATTCTGGATGAAAAGAGGATTTACGGAAAAGGAAGGAGAAAAGAATCATAGGTAGGCCGCACTCATCTTCTGATAAGACAAGATATTTTCATTTTTACTTTATTTAATAAATAGAAAACTCTTAGAAAGATTAGAGGCAAAATCTCACAAAATTAAATGTATTTACAGTTTTATTGAAAGTTTAAATTAGCATGATGCAACCATTCCTTTGTAAGGGAACTTCTACTCTCGTTTTGAACATGACATTTCTCTTTTCACTTTCAACTTAATCAGACAAAAATTGCCAGTCTATTACCAAGAAAATGTAGTTGTTTTTCAAATTCTGAAACAAAGATTCACCTTTTCAAATATGCCCGTATAAACCAAAAAAAATCTAAATCTTTAAATATCTTGAAAGACTCCTATAATTCATCTGATTGTAAATTACTAGGACTTTGGCAAACAATTCACAGCTATTTGATAAATGTAGGGACTACTGCACTGTTCAAATGCTACTCATAAATTGAAAATATCATCTTCTATAAAAATGGCTTAAATGCCTTATTTCAGAGATTTAGCGTTAAACTTCTTGTGGTAGCAGTAAAATAATGCATGAGTATGTGTGTACACAGTATGTATTTTTTAAAAAAAGCATTTTCCTGACAAGGAAACTGGTCTCAGCTACAAAAGCCATAGCTGACTTCCTGCTCTTTTATTAGACCTAAATAATAAGTCAAGGCAAATAAAAAGAGGAGTGCACATTGCTACTTCTCCAGGAAAACACTGGTACAAGCCATCTAGCATTCAGTTAAAGAGTTCAAGTATAAAGGCCAAACTAACTTGATACCATCTTAATAAAAATCCTTGTCTGGATCTTCTGCCCATATTCCAATTAGAAACAACATTATCCTTGCTTGCCTATCATGTTTTGGTCTATATTGTTAATGATCAAAAATAACTTGAATTATTTTGTACAGCCGCTATGTCCACTAACAGATGCAATTAGGACCTAACAAGATGTTATGACCCAGGCAACACAGGGACATATGGGTATATCATGGAACACACACTTACATAAGCCCTGAAAGGTGAAAAGACTGCCAAAAACTCAGAAATTCAGAAGGTCCAGTATTTCAGAATCTACTGTCCTCCTAACCTGGAATTAAAAGCAAAAATTTTGCAATTCGGAGATGAGATCGTAAGTGTAACAGAAAATAACAAAATGGTAACATTACTCACACAAAACCATCTGAATTTCCTTTTTCAACCCTCAGGGCTCAATATCAACACAAACTGTCAGACTAAAAGACAAAAAGTCAGGCTTGAGAGAATTTATGTTATTTTTTAAATTGGCTGGGATTCTTTAATTTCACCTTAAATATATAAAGAACTGACTGAAATGGCTAGTGTTATTTTCAAGAATTTATGGAGGATGGGCAAAGTATCAAAAACCAGAGAAACAAGAACACAGTACTTTTATTTAAAGAAGGAAATAAAAAGGGAACCAGTTCAGCCAGCTAAATTTCAATTCCTGAAAAAAAACTGGAACGGAACAAAAAAAAACCCACCCAAAATTCGGCCAAACCGTTTGTAAGTGCCTAGATGATAATATGTGGCTAAGTAAAAGCCAAAAATCCGTTTGACACACACGTCAAGGACAGATCCTCAACAAATTGTTCTAACTTGCCTTCCACAACTGGAGAGAAGCTTGGAAGATGGGAAGACACTAGTACCTGTTACAATTATGACTTTAAGCTAAGGAAACTTTTTCTCAGTGAGACTCCAGCAATATGAACACAAAACTGTCTTGTCCTGAAAGAGCAGGCGTCGATGGCTTGCTGCCAGCAGGAAAAGACATAGCGTGTGGGATTCCATAGCAAATGCCCCTATATCTGGTTTTACACAGAACGTGACCCGAATTATGGAACTGAGAGAATGAATGCTTACATTAGTGAACCAATAATGCAAAGCTTGTAAGGACTGGGGGAACCTGAGAGGGCAAACTTGAACTGCTAGAGGTTCTTGGCAACTGGGAGAAATGTTCTGGAATCACCTGAAAAAGGGAATACAATTCCTAGGGAAGAGGTTTACATTATTACTCTCCAATAGAAATTATCAAGTATACAAAGACAGTGAAACAATATGCTAGTGACACTCTGCTTGAAAAGAGTTAAGGTTGTAAAGGATTATAGCATCATGAAAAAAACCAACAATAAAACCTTAATGCCATTCATACACAGTACTTTAGCTTGCAGGATAGAAGCAGCAAACCTCTCTATTCTACTCGGCAGGAATAAATACTCTGTCCTTTTGGTCAATGCCTATCAAAGATGCGAACTGAATGCTGCTCTCTGCATTCTCATCAACAAAAGTGATCAGATGCCTAGAAAAGATGAATAAGAAAGATGACAGAGACAAAGACTGGGAACAGGGAGTAAAGACAAAACATCACAAAGACATTTGACCTACGGAGGAGGAGACTGAGAAAAGAAAGGAGATTCTGTAGATTCTTGACTGCTGGTAGTCTTTCAAACAGGCAGATAAACTTGTCATGCACAACCTAGATATAATAATTGGTTCTTCCCTGGGGCATCTTGATAGATCTAGCAGATCTCTTCAGGTCCTTCCCTACCTTCCCCATTCTGTGGTTCTATGAAAACACATTTTAATATAGCTAGCTATCCCACACATAAGACAAAGACAATAATCAACACGTACACATGGGAAAGTAATTTGGAAAGCACTGGCTCCAAAAAGAACACTGGGAACTGCAGATCAGGCTCCCCTCTGCATTTATAGTGTGATTCAGCTGCCTAGAAGGCTAATTTGCTCTAAAATGTATAAAAGTAGGAATATCAGGTAGAACAAATGACAAACTTTCCTATATACGCTATGCTGATCTCACCGTTTAAGAATATGATTACTGCTATCAAAAATTATTTGGAAATACTGGAAGGATTTTTATGGCTCCTGTTTGACTTCGTAAAGAAAGGGCGTCTCTTAGTACGCAGTTTAAAAATCTCAGTTGAGGCAAATTATGACAGAGAAAGTTGAGAGATTATTTTTTGCACATATACATACATATACATCTATATTTATATACATACACACCTCTAAGACTAGTTAAGATGTCTGAAAAGAAGAAAAAGATTTAAACAAAAAAAAAATCAAGATTTTTTCAGATTAAGAAATTAACTCACAGAAAATTACAATGAATGGAAATTGACATTACACAAACATATCTTGCAGAGACACCATTTCCTAGCAGTGAGAACAATTAAACTCTGAAAGCTCTTACTACAGGAAATAGACACCAGTGCTTCACTTTTTTAAGCAAGATTAGAGATCTTTCAGAAAGATATACTTATATTCAGCTTCTGGAGAAAAACAAAACTCCATGACCTACATATACAAGAGATCGAATCAGATTAGCACAATTCTCTAACCTGGTCCAGCAGCCTAAACACCTCTTTCCCTCAGCTATTCTAGGAGATGCTTCCTAGTCTCTGCATTTTGGAGCAGAAGAGTCAAACAGACTGAGTAACAAAAGTGACCTGATGCAGAAATAGGCAGAAAGAATACTGTTTTAGGTTCCTCAGAGGCAACAGCCATATAAAAATCATTCCTTAAATTTCACAAAGCAAGAAAGGAGCTTTAAGACTTGGCAAGGAGAAAACTCGAAGGGCCGAAGGGAGAGGAAAAATGCAAGAAGAAAAACTAACATAGCAGGAGAAAGGTGCTTGCTATCCATCAGGGAAGAAATGGTGAGCTGCCTCCTGAAAAGTCTCTGGGCATGAAATATGTGCAAAGAGAAATGAAACTCATCCGCTCCTGAAGATTGGGAAAAATAAAAGACATTCCACTTTCCCTTAAGGCTACCTGACATGTTTCACGTTAATTGTACCTGAGGCTGTTAGCCCTCCATAGGCTCAGACTTGCCTGACAAAGAAGTTCCAGAGTCACTTTGCTTTCAGGGACAAAAAACAAGCATCCATTTTATTATTATTGCTGTACTGATTAATCCATATCTAAACCTGCCCTGTACATGACATATAGTCAGTGTTTACATTTTAATTACTGTACGACCTGTTCCAAATGAATCTTTCCCTTCCCTATACTAACAACCAGGAGAAAATGTTCCAGTAATAGATCATGTTTCCAAGTGTGGTTATTGTCATAACAATTTAACCTTCAGCCCATCCTAACAGCTACCGCTAGAACAAATTCCCCCTTTGGCCAGCAATGCATCAAGTCATGCTCCAAAACACTGTCAGGGCTGCTACTGGATGCTCAGCAGAAGACTTCAGCAATGCAACTAATTCATGCTACCTGTCTGCTAAAGAAAATTTAAGATTGCTACTACAGCTGGTTCTTTTGTGTGACAGCAAAATAGTATAACAGACATGCTTATAACTTACAGCTCCCGGGCTTAAGGTCTCAATATTTTTGTCACAATAAATTAGTTATAATGAAATTTTGTATGTCAAAAAAAATTATAAAGTGGTTGGAAAACAGAACTTAAGTATAACTAGTTTCTTAAATTAAGATATTAATTTCGAAATGATTCCTAAAAATCTAATAGTGAGAAAGATTTATTACGCTGCAAACACAGATTACTCCAGAGCAGCCAAGAGAAGATATTTACTCATAATAGAACAGGGAGAACCTTAGGGCTTTTCTGCTGTTTTGTCCAAGTAAGTTAAGTTAAAACAAAACACACTCTGTAGCTTTGAGTAAACATATTAGTGACATTAGAAAAAATATATACTTGGATTAAATTATAGTTAGATTAGATGCATACTGGAGCTTGGACAGGAACACTCAAAAAGGAGTCCTAAGGGATGACGACCTGGGGATTGGAAAGTCCCCAGATGGAAGAATGAAAGGATGTTCTATTACAGGGTTATCAAGCTTTGGGAGACTGCTAAGAGATGCAGGAGAACACAGGAGGAACATGCAAAGAAAAGCAGCCACAGACAGGGTTAAATGTGGTACATTAGACAAGAAACCATGGAAAGAACTTCACGATTTGGGGCTGAAGTCATGTGCAGGAAAATAACAGGAGATTCTGAATTTCTTTAGAGTGAAAATGTGACTTCAAAACCAGCTAGGCCTATGGTTTTCTTACATTAATCTCAGTAATAACATACACATAGGATTCCAAATCCTGATTATCTACCATGTGTTTCTATAGGACCGCTCTACATCCGGGCACCCATAGAACAGAAGGTGATATAGAAAGGTGCCCTCTAAAAACTAGTCCTAGAGCAGCTCAATCCTGATGTCCCATTTCTGCCTGAATTAAATTTTGAGTTCATGGGATAGAAAAATAAAATTTGGTTCTTTCTATATGTGATATGGAAACAACAGAGTGTGGAAGAGTTCACATATGTGAGGAAATAGATACCTATCTCAGAGATGCGCATGGAAGAAGAAGAAATTATAACATGGCACACGTTCCAGATACAAATAACCAAGAGAAGGAAAATGTCATCAGCAAGGCATACAAGAAAAGAACAAGCTGACTATGTTAAAGCATTTTTGGAGCTGAGCCATCTAACAAACACGGGAAACATTCTGAGAGATAAAACGCTCCACAAAGCATACTGAGCCAGAGTATTTGTTTAAGAGACGGGGGATTTTTCACAGTATTGTAAGGTAGGTTTTTCTCCTCTTTTCAATGTTTTGGTTACTTTACAGCCACCTAAACAACTGGCAATTTAATACTAGTATCTTCTAAAACTGCTAAGATTATCAAAACCTCTAAAATCCTGATTTTAAATGTTCATAACATTTGAATTTAACTTCAAATGTCTTCGAAACAGTGCTTCCTATGCAGAAGAACAATGCGGTATCACTAAAGCAGAAGCCTGAGTGACAGTACAATGACATTAAAACAGAAGAATCAATTTCAGACATATTTTCAAGAATTGCATTTAATGTAGATATTTAACATTAGCTCATATTTACTGAGCTCTAACTAAATGTTGTAAACATTTTCTTTTTTTAAGCTGAAAGTGAAATTAAAAATTCTTGCTAATTTCTTTCTTAAGGGATGTATTAGCATCAATACCTTCTTACTGAGCTAGGACTTACCCATATTACGGGAAAGTATTTGTCAGCTGAACAGACCAACCAGGACTCGTCTGCTTCGGTCAATACTTAATTTTCACATGGAAGCTAAGAACGTATGCCACCTACCTAGGAAGAACAACTCTAAACTTTGCAAAACAGTCAGGCTATCAGTTTATTTTTGACCCCAATACCTGTACCGATACCGACAGTGCATAGCTGTTTCCTAGTCAAACTACCTCAACCAGCCAATATAAAATTCCTAGGAGATCAAATACTCAGCACTCCAGAATTCAGAGCAGGTTTGAGTTTTCTATTTAACATCAAATTCATATTGTGGCACTGTTATTCTAGGAAACAAACTGACGTTTTCTATCTTTTTAACTAATTCTGAATCTGTGGACAAAGCAGCAGTACCAATATACTTGTATTTTAATCACTGGTGCAAAACTGTTCAGCCTACCATTTATTGATTCATAATGCTCCGACAATCCTAGGAAAGGTTGTAACGTATTTACATTTATGATTTTCATATGTAAATCATATATTAAAATAGGGCTTAATTATAACTCAAACTCCCCCTCCTCCCCCCATGATGAAGAGATACAGTACACAGCTTTCACTGTTGGATAAAGCTGATGAAAGTTATTAGAATAGAACTTGCTGTACAGTTGCTCAGAACCACATTCTTGTTTTCTGCAGTTTCAGCATTTCCAGAACTTGCAAGAAGGCATAAATAGACTACAACAATGAAACAGAGCTCCACCAGAGATCTGAGACAATGTACGCAAATACAGCACTTCCCTTTTTCAGCTCTTGATAGTCCCTGATTCATATAATATCCTACATCAAAAAGTTTAGAAGATGCAAGTTGGACACAGGAAAATGCTAAACTTGCCTTTGACTAAAATTTTAGTTTATATGCTTAGAAGCTGATTAGACAGTGACTGTGGCGAGGATCACTTTTACTATGTAACTGAAAAGAATGTGAGAACGCAAAGGGACAGAATTTAAGTTGTATGAATGATTTCAAACACAAACAGCCCCTGCATAAGCTCCCACTAAACTTCAATCCTGGAAACTTCAGCACGGCAGCACAATGCTGCTGCCGGTGCCCTGGGGTGCAGGGATAAATTTACTCACAAGTAGGAGTTTCTTTACACATCACAGACTCTTATACTCCAGAGATTCTAGTGAAGAGCAATATTTATACCCATTTTCCAATTGTAATGTTCTTCCCCCATTTCAGCTCCAGGGAAAAGAAAAATCTGCCATGACTACGTGACTAGACTGCAGATTTGTGGACAGAGTCCAGTTTTACCCTTTCACACCTCCACCCTCACAAGTGCTCTGACAAATCCCTCCTGTTCCCAGGCAATGCCCACAACTGCTGCAAAGTTTTCAGAGGCATTTAACTGCACAAAGGGAAATCCTTCTTTTTAATACTTACACCCCTAACAAATCCGAGTGGGAGTCACGGAAAAAAGAAAAGGTCTCTTGCGTGGTTCAGCTGCTCCTGCCATACCAAAAGATCTGTTGCAAAAAAATGGAGAGACTCTCTCAAAGAAAAGGTCATAACAATCCTTTTCAAGGAAAAGTTAGGGCATATCTACGCAGGTTTTTCACAAGATATTGCCTCAGTAATACAAAGCAATACTAATTTAGAAAGAAAGATGGGTCTAGCTGTAAAACTCCCCAATGAAAACACAGTAATGACAAGACAAAAGTACTTCGATTGCTACAGTTTATAGCTGTAGATAAAATGGATAAGAATTTGTAGTGTGGAAATTTTAGACTGACAGAAACATTTCTGAATGACCTAAAAGCGTACTTTACTCTTAAGTACATTTACTTTGGGGGATTTCACTCTCTTCCTTCAGTTTTTCAATACGGAGAGATTACAGCCACGCGTTTGCATAAGTAAAGACAGAGAGGAGGAGGTTTAAGCTACAGTATTTGGAGCTGTTACAGTGACTGAACAAAACTGTTTACATATTTTTGCCTTAGTTTCCACTTGAAACAGAATGGTATAACTCAGTCCAATCCCTCTGTGTAGGAGGCAATTATTTATCGGCTTCCTTTTGGCAAAGATTTCTTTCACCTCTTATTTTAAGGCACTGAGGGTACCAAGGTGTTTCCTGCTCAGTCATTTATCACAGCAGGCTTATGATTTATTTTAACAAGAAACACAAGATAAAAAGGATATCACAGAAAGCATAATGCCCCACAGTACAGGGAATATGATTCTAACAGCCACCAAGACGGCGTTCCAACTCTGAATATTCTCCTACCAAAGCAAGCACCGTTAATGCGTGTTTAGTCACTGCACTGTACGGACTGCTGGTATATTCAGGGATTACTGCTCCCTCTCCAATCATCCCCCTTAGACTATCCACAGTAGTATGAACAAGTTATATCAAACTCCACAGAGATAACAGACAGCTTTTTAGATACACATATATACACACTCCACACCATGCTATTGAAACTCTGGCTTTCTTCTGTCAGGTCTCACCTTCTCACAACTGCGTACGTGCTGTTCCAAAAACTAGCCTGAAGAAATTAACTCATATGGTTTACACCTCCATTTCTAGATTAAGATTCTTCATTTCAAGAAACAGCAGCAGCTGATGAAGCTAATACTTTGGCTGAGTTTTGAAATTGGTACTAAATTCACCTGAATTTTGAAGTTACTACAGACTTGATAAAATCTATTCCTTTATTTAGTTTTTAGTTGCTGACACAACAGATATGTTCCTACTTCCTCCAGGACACATGTAATTTAATTTCGGAATTCATGAAATGTTTGTGCTCTGCCTATTCCCTGGGCTGCATGACAAAAGATCCTGGACAAAGGAGCACAATTAAAGCTAAACATTTCCCTCAGTCAGGGATAAAATTTTGGCCTCTATCTTCTAAGAGAAATCCAAACTTTTTTTTTTTTTTGAATTTCCTCTTTTCCTTGAAGATTTAAAAGAAGAAACTTATACACAAAAGAACTTTGTGCTTTTTTCCCTCTTACATTTATCTTTATTATTTATAAACTACTGCATCCTCTCAGCATAAGGAATTAATCAGGTCTTCTCTGAGCTACCCAACCAATCCACTTTCCATTTTCCCAGCCAAACATCTGCACTTGGCCTCCCCATCTGCTGTTCTTGATGAGTTAGTTTACCAGCTCAATCGCTGCAACTTCCTTTTCAGTTTCAGTAGACAATAGATTGATGCTTTACTGAATAAGGATGCCTTCCCTCTTTTCTATCTCTCCATCTTTTTCCCTTCACTAAACTGAGGTGATATAGGATGAAACACAACAAGCAGAAGCCATCTCCTCCACTTAAAGACAAACTTCTGTTTAATTCTGGGTAGCTAGTATGTGCTAGGTTTCCAAGATTAAAACTAAGATATTGAGAAAAAAAATAAATGCAACAAATGCAAAGACAAGCCACGAGCAAGGAGTCCAAATATATATTATTTAAAAAAAACCAAACAAACAAAAACCAAAACATGCTACATTTGCTTTAAAGCAGACTACAGAGAAGGCAAACACTAACACATTCCTACAAACCACTGTAACCATTGTTAAACATTTACTTAGTTTTGCCTGTGTGCAGTGTTACCCAATTGGCCATTTCCATTTCATTTAATAAAGTAAATGTGATGAGATGCTACAGTATCCAATGTTGTCAACTCATGACATACTTTAGGCATATATGTGTTGCCCAGGCTATAAAAACCTATAAATATAAGAATCTTAAATGAAAAATAAAACTAATCTGTACTACATGAATCCTACAGGCTGAAGAAACAGAAGGCAATAAATAAAACCTGTAACTTATTTCTCTAAGTCTCACAGTCTCACTGTTTTGGATGGTTGCTGGAAGCCAAGAATGGACAAATAGATCAGATGGAGGAAAAGAACCTTCCCAGCAGCAGACTCAACAGCTTCAAAACGAAAGCACTCTACCATTTTATCATTTTGATCTATATTAAAATGTAAGATTTAAAAGAATTCTCTTAGACTACAGGAAACTAAATTTAAATCCTGATTTCCTTGCATCTAATGGACATGGCTAAAATCTGAATTTTTTTATTATTATTTGAATGGTATGAACACAAAGGGGATAAACTCATACTAATGGTTAATTCCAGATTGACCAAGTTCAAACAAGGGTACTAAACCATTTCTACACAGACTTTCAGTTCTGCTTTGTGTAGGATCCTCTTTTGCCATTAGATGCACCATCAGTGCTTTACAGCAGTATGCAAAGTGTCATAAAATTTAGATACTAGTAGTCCCTATTTCTCTCTCACCCTTCTCCCAAGAAGAGGACTGTATGTGTAGTATTTTCTTTTCATATAACTTTTGATTTATTATTTAAATCAGAAGAAGCAAGTTTGATGTGTTGGTTTGTTACACTTACGGGGGAAAAAGAACAGCTGCAAGTGTCCTTGAACATACTTGTTTCCCCATGGGCATTTAATTCATAATCTAGAAAAATTAACCTGAAAAATGAATAACTCTGTGCTTCCAAAGCCCCTCCTCCCTATGCCTCAGGAATACAGTTTTTAATCACAGACTTGGGTTTTGAGCCTTTTGCAATCTAAGGACTCCTTTTACAATGCTAAGCCTTGCGCATCTTCTAAGTATTGGAAATAATTGGTGATCTGACAAAATCCAGGACCGCTCTACTAATCAAAAAGAAAAAAAAATGTCAAAGTTTTGTTGTTAAATAGAGACAGGTGTTACACTCTAGGTCAAGTGCAAGGTGACAGCCTCCCTGAGAAAAAATCCCAAAACAAACCAACACAAAGCTCTTTCCTATCAGCATCTCTAGATACTTATAACCCACAATTCCTAAACCTAACCTCTTCCTTTACCAATTCTTCCAAGAATTGTAAAATATTATTTTAGTAACATATTCACCTCTGAATATGAAAACTGGTCCAGGCTTTTTGAGGTTGAGATGGAAACAGAAACCAAACCTCCTAGCAATTCAATTTCTTGAAATCTTACGAAAAGTGAACAAAATCAAGTCATTTAACACAGCCTTCCACTTCTAGCTTTAAAAATGGCATCATTTCTCTGATATCAAAGTCACGAATTTGAGTTGGCTGGAGTTTTGTCGGGCAATGTTGCATTTAGGTCAAATTAGGGAAATAGCAGAATTTTCAAACAGTAAAACCACAACTGATAAGAGTCAACAAACTCTCCAACAAGCACTACTTTTTAGTGAATTATAAGATCCACTAAAGGAAATAAGTTTCAAACTAAAGCATTATCTATCAATATTTTCTTGCCCTGTTCCTTTTGCATGAACTGTGTCACTACAGCAGCTACTGCAAGAAACATGAACACAGAATATTTAATCAAGTATACAAGACTGATCCACTTTCTCTATAAGAAACAGCACTAAAGTCTAAAATCTCAGTAAGATTTTAAGTTAAGCTACATAGGAGAATTAAATTAAGGCTTTAACAGTGCTGGTTGCTTTTAATGATAGCTAATACACAGCACACGAGCTTGAAAATCCTCCCTAGGGCTGTGGATACAGGTGAGTTCATGGGGTCCTTCTGCAAAAAGGAGGACACTTTCCCTCATTCATGCCAGAAGCATCATCTCCTTAAAATAACATTTTGAGATTCTGGTTGCACTTCTGCCTCCTCTTTTTATTTATATCCCTTCTCACCTGAGGACCCAAAACATTGGGGAAAATGGTTTGGCTGAACAGTCACAGCTATATGGGTATATCCCAGCAACTACGGGATTTGCTTTTTGCTCCCCACTTCTCATTTCATATATGTAAGCAGGGCACTGAGAAAAAGCATTCAGTCACTAACAACCCTCCTTGGGACACCTTCAACAAGGTAAATCCTCTTAACAGGCGCTTTACTCAGCATCCTCTCATTTACATTTTTCACCCTTGCCCTTTTTCTTTCTACTTGCAAATGCAATCCTCCCCCAGGAGGGTGGCTCAGTAGTTTTTCTGTGTTTCTGAGGGAGGGCTACTTGTACGTTTAGGCCGAAGGCACAGTTATCCCTTGGTTAGAGCCGACAGGAACAGCAACCAACACCAAAGAACAGCAGAGAGCCCAGCATAAGGTGGAAGTTTCACAGCCCCCTTGCCTTGCTAACATGCTCCTTGCTTGCCTCCAGCAATCTGCCACTCAGACCCAGCCAGAGGCGGAGCGGTGCATTCGATACCCTTCCAAAACCCTCTCCCCATCTCGTTGTCAGAACCAGTATAAGCTACTGGCAGTCACACTAGCTTATAGAAATCAAGTTTCAAAGTTTAGCTGTGCTTTATTTAAAACAAACAAAAAAAGCCAAGTCATCTCACTTGCAACCCACCACCCCATAATGACACTGAAAGATCTTATTCTTTCATATGAGGATGAAACAGAGAAACACTGTTCTCATTCTCTACACGACTGATTTTAATACTGTGCCATACCACCCCTTCACAATTCCATTCCAACCTGCTTCTCAGTCTGTTTAGCTTAAATATTTTCCACTCTTATGGTCATCCTTGCCCCCCTTCTCCATTCACGCTTCTTCTTATTCTATACTTTTTTCTTTTTTAAACTAGAATACACCTTGTATTAATTGTTTATGATGTTTCTTTATTCATTCTTTGTCTGCTATTTGACCAAGAATGGAACAGACAGATCTATTGTAACTTCACCACTTTGGTTTTTTTTTTTTTTTTTAAGTAGTGAACACACAGAGCACAGCCCATCACGGTATGTAAAACAAGAACTTGTTTTGCTTTCCATGCATGTCTTGCACTTGTCAGTAGGGAATGCCATCTGCCATCCAATCACACTTTTTGAAGCTCTCTGCTACCACCTTCCAGTTTTACTCACCAAATTATTATCAGCAAATATTTTCAGAGGTTAAGAGAGTGTCACTTAAAGTAAGAACTCTCAGAACTCCCTCACTAGCTTCTTCTCAGGACTTCCTACAGTTTACAAAAGAAAACTAGGGGTGAGGGAAGCAGACAGAGAAGCCCCTTTCTTTAAGCAGATCGTCAGCAACCTCTGTATCAGTGAACAAGCTTCCCTCCTTCACACAGCTTACTCCTTAAATCACATTAATTTAAAAATATTCCAGTTACCAGTTATTAAGGTGAACGCAAAAGAAATGAGGTTGCTAGCTCTCCCATTGCTACCCAACAGGAAAAAGGCTTTCTCTGCAGCAAAAGCCACCTTTGTTTGTTATATAGCTTATAACTAACAACAAAACAAAAAAAAAATTAGAGACTAACAATACCATTGCCATTCCACTCCCCAATTTGCAGCTGTTGAATTACTTTTTTTTTCGTAACCTTCTGAGGAAGGCTTTTCTTTGCCACTTTTCTGGGTTAAGAATTTAAACAAACAGCATAGACTTGTGCATCAGAGAATTTAAAATATTGGTTGCTGGTAATTCCTCTGTAAATGCAGGTGTTATTTCCTCATCATGTCACTCTAAAGAGCAAGAAATTTTAATGGGATAATAAGAAAGCTTATAAAACCACAACTGAGGGTGCAAAGACTTGACGATGGAACATTTAATTTTGATTAAGCAACACCAATAATACTAGTCCTTTGAAAATCCTGAAATACTAATTCTATATAAATAAGGAAAATATAGGTGCTTATTCAAAAGCTGATTGGCAATTTAAGTATTACCAACCACTGACTTTATCCAAAGTATTCACCATTCGAGGGG
>JAHREE010150163.1:179015-204370 GCA_033628505.1 Tringa tobata | reverse complement strand
CAACAAATTCATATGTATTTTCCATATAATTTTCTTCCCTTGGATATATATTTTTTTTTTTTTGAGAGGAAGTAGGTTAATGAGTTCTGATGTATTCAGTTATACCAGATACTTACTCAGCTGGAACATCCACTGCAGCTGATCAAATCTCTCATTCAGTTATGGTCTGAAGTTATTTTGCATAGGAGTTCCCAATGTTTTAAATCCTTAACTTAAAAAAAAAAACACCAAAGAAAATTCCAGATCTATTTAAATTGATTTAAATGAAAAAAAAAAAATCACTAGAGCACAATCAGGAATAGGAACTTGATATTTACAAAAATAACAAAAGACCTTATTGCAAGTGTAAACAAAATTTTACAGGGCAGACATAAAAACAGCTTTAAAAGAATAACTGTTTTCAGTACAAGCTGAAGTCAGTACAGTATAAAATCTGAAAAACAACTTTCAGCTCTAGTTAAGATGCAAGAAAGTTCTTCAATATCATACATACCCACCCAGAAAAATACAAACAACAGATCTAGACAACTCACACAGCTCTCATTGTACTCAGGAGAGGAAGAAAAAAAAATGAAAAAGAAAAAACCACAAACCCAAAAAACTGAATTAACTCCCTCATTTTACTCAAGTATTACAGCCTTTCCAAAGAGGTTAACTGTGTTTGCTCTGGTTTATTTGGCTAGTAAATGCAAGATAAAAGATCTCTAGATGAAATGTAAAAGATTGTATCTTATTTTTAGGAAATAAACAGATTTGAGAGGTGTGTTCCTGCCTGGCCAATCCCGAGGCTGTTGTGCAGCTCTGCCACCTCTCCTGGCCCAATCGCGGCTCCGAAGGGAAACTCGTTTTGCCGTTTGTCTCGGCAGCGCTGATGATGGATGGCTGCTTCAGGGGAAGAGATCAAGCCCTGTGGTAAATCTTTCTATTTGTTCCATCTGCTTTTCTATTTTAAACAGCTGCAGTGATCAGCCCGGCACCCTACGTTAAGTACATGTGAATTTCATAAGAGAAAACATTTATGTAAGTGAAAACATGCCTTAGATTTGTCCTCCCATTCTCAAACTGAACACTGGAACTTCAAACAGCTGTGGAAATTAGCTACTATTTCGTTTCTACCTTCCAGAAAAGGTATGCCTAACATAGCTTGATTTTACAGCTTTTGGAAGGTCAGCTCTGCAGTCGTAGCAGATTTCAAGATGAAAGCATTCTCTACCTTTCTTCCTCCTGATAGCCCCACTTCACGCTATGTTGTGTAAAATGGCAGAAGTAATACGCAAGCAGGGTATGTTTCTTAGAATATGCCCTTCAAATATAGAAAAGCCTAACGTACAAGTCTTACTTATCTTGCAATTGTGCTGAGGTTGTGCTAGCGTAAACTACGCCAATCCAGCCTGGCTCCAAAGGTCACCGTTTTAAAGGAATGCCTTCAATGCAGCCCATTACCGATTTCTAAGCAGAAGAGACTGGCAAACATATGAAGATGAGCAGTGGGGTTTTTTTGTTTTGTTTTCAAAAACTGTTCTTGACTTCAGTTAAGCCCAAGCTTTCTGGCCAGATCCCAGTTTGGGCAGAATCCTGCTTTCCCTTATACTTTCAATATGTTGTTCTTTGGATCCTGACATTCTGTGCAGCGCTGCTGTGTTCTGCTGAGCAGCTTCCTCCTTTCTCAAAGCCAGCTACATTTCAGTGGCCAGCCAAAAAAAAAAAGCCAACTGTCTTGATGAGAATATTTACCCTATCCCCAAATTCAAATGGTTTAGGATTCTAAGGAAAGAAAATGCAAGTACGTGTGGATGCAAAGGCTGTAAAATGTATTTTTCCACCTCCTTCTATTGCTTGTGTTCTATTTCTCTCCCCCAACTTAAATTCAGTTTCTTTGAACATCTGAATATGTTTAGCTGCTTCTGAATTAAAGCAAATTAAAAGTGAAATGGCAATAAAATGAAACAGCAAGTAGCAGCACTGTAGGTTGTCCACATTATCAAAAGAAATTATTACCTGTCTTAGGTGAGATATCTTTCACCATATTCCATCTATCTATCATTTTCTTCATATTAATGTTATAGTATAGAAGTTTTCTAAAGTGCAGTAGTGTATAAAAGTTAATTGGAAGTATTACAACTTCAACTAACGATATGTCTATGATTTTATCCTAGCAGCTTTTCACATAACTTAGAATTACTGTAAAGTTCCGTGAGCATTATTTCCATTTTACAGATAAGCAAACTGAAATGGGGCTGCAACTTATCAAAGATCACACAGCAAATCAGAGGGTGGCAGGGCCAGGAACAGAACTTCTCCGTGCTCCCAGGCCAGGCCCAGAACTGTTACGTCCCTTTCAATATTACTACAAGAAACAGAAGGTACATTTTGTGGAGAAATGCCAGAGGAAGATTTCTTAGTAAGGAGTCTTGAGAAGTCAGAACACTCACATGCTAAATCCTTGAGAGATCAAAGTCTCAATTATATTTCCGTCCCCTCCTTACAACAAACCAACGTATAAAGTACCTTTCAGCAGAAGGACACATGAATGTGAATGTAACAGCAATTTGGCAAAGGCTTCAGAAGTTAAGATATGATCTTAAAGGCTACCTACAGTAGCTTTGATTAGCAGAATTTGAAGCAGACAAACTCATAGATTCACTGTAAAACTTTGCAAATACCATGACTGAACAACAAAATAACCATAATCCCAGCGTTAGTATCTTAGGAAGAAATAAAAGTTACATTATTAGAGAAGTGTCCATTTGTAAAATTTGTATTACTTCATAAGTTTTATTTTAGAGAAGATTTTAATCTTTAAATCAGTTTTAAGATTGTTAGAGAAACTTAGCACCTTTAAGAAGAACTCCAGGACAGGGATTGTCATCTTCTGTGTACAGACTCAAACTGGAAATTTTGAATAATATTCTAATGGTAACACATACACAGTTCAGTCATGCTACCAAGCGGTTTTCTTTTGGGTCACCAGTAAGCACTGGAAAGAAAAACAGTGCAAAAAGCCTCTGTACATCCATGTTGAAAAAGATATGTCAAAGTAACCTAGAAGGAAAAAAAAACCTCTATACTATTACACTTACCTGCTTTCAACTCTTAAAGCTGTATCTTAGATTTATGCAGGCGCTACTAAATTGTCATACTCTGTCAAGGAGCTGCAACACTAAATTTTGACTTCCCACAGGGTGACAGTTTTTCTTTCATTTGGGATTTCAGACAGTTAAACATTGTTTGCTTTATTTCCTCACCACCCCCGCCCCCACGTCCTGCCTCAGCAGTACTACCTTCTATTTTGCTATCGTGCGTCAGAGGGATGCGTTACTGCAGCGCCGCATCCTGCGTGATGCAAGCGTGTGCAATCTGGAAGGGCTGTTATCGATACAGGCCCAGCATGGTATGTGCTTTATAGGCACACAAAGTTAGACAGATCCTGTCTGTACCGTCAATACAGAAATCAATAGCTTCATGGAGTAAGTACCAGTGGAACCAAACAGATGTTTAAAAAACAATGCGTTGATTTCATGACACATCAGTTGGCAGCATGAGATATACTGTAGGAAAATAGTGAGATGATGGCAAAGTTGTAAGCAAGAGCAATGAGAAAACTTGATGAGAGATTAGGAAAGGGAAAAGCTGAAAGGAGTTCAGTTTAGGATATACTAACTATGGTAGTCATCAAGTGCAGGCATTAATTTGATCTATGCACAGACAGCTGAGACAGAAAATGGAATCTGCAAATCAGACATCAGAGATGGTTTATGTCAAAGAAAAATTAATAGGTACAATGTTGATGAGTTCAGTGGTGTAGAGTAAGTGTATGAAAGGCTACAACAATAATACACTGCAAGTTTTATTAACATGGACATAGAGAATTTGCACAGAAATGCTAGTTAAAAATCTGTAGTTAGCCTAGGCATAAAGACAACTATTGAATGGAATTTCCCATTCATATTGCTTTCATTTCCAGATTCTGCCAGTCTAACATTTGAAGGTTCCACTCCTCCTTTACGATTGCTGGCTGTAGAGTTTCATTAAATGATTGATTGCTAACTGCCAAGTAGTCTTGTGCCTTAGCAGGATATATGCTACTTCATTATAATACTATGATTTTACTTAGCAGTTGGTACAAGATAAGCATTAGGGTTATGATCCACTACTTGATTGTCTCAACAATCTAACACTGAATGAACTTCTTTCCTCCTGCCAGTTGGTAATCAGACTATTAAAAGGTTAAAACAGGCAAAAAGGTTTCGAAATTTTTTCTACAGAAATCTGCATATCCCACAGAGCACTTTTCAAGGATGAGAACACCAAACAATCACCCTGAGTGCCTAAATGCTAAAGGTATATTTATTACGTTACTATTAGCTATACTTTTCCTCACACCTTTCTCTATTGCCCCACAAAGCTCTAACTTACTGAAAAATATTGCTTTAATTTTGAATATATTCTCAAAGTGTGCCAGTGAACATGAAATAACACTGAACAAGCTTCAGAAAAACCCTCCTAACTTCTTGAGCCAGAGGTGCAAACTGCCAGACTGTTATTAACCGAGAACCACATCTCAAGTTCTTCTACCCCAAGAAGGAAGAAAAAAATTACCACAAGCAATGGGATTGTTAGAGCTTGGACCACCTCCTCATTCCATGAAAGCCTAATGCCAGAGTTAAGTGACTGTTTTCCCCTTCAGCTTATAAATAATTCTTCTAAAAGTTAATTCTCAAAAAACAGCACTTGGATAAGGCAAACTGTAGGAGCTCAAAGAGTTTGTTACTCTTTCTTTACGTTCTCTGCCATTCCTGGTCTCTGGTCCAGGCACAGGTTGGTCTATACTCACTCAAGCCTCTATAAATCACCCCTTTCCCAACCAACCAGTTCTAATAACCCAGAAGGCCTGGCTGAGCAGGATCTTAGGCCCACAATGGAACAAGCCACTGTGGGACGGATGAATTTATTAAACATAAATCGTTTAGGCTGGGGAGACTCCCAGATTTCCAGCAGGGAGAAATCAAGCACTAGCAATGGATCATCACACAAGCACAGTCTCGCTACATGCCGCTTTGCACAAACTGCTGCTTTCCCTGGTTCCACACACTACGTGTAATAATCCACAGTAAAGGACTGAATGGAGTCTGTCCCTCCTTTCAAGGACACTGATAAATTAATCTTAAAAGGAAAGCTGCCGGGTTTTGTTTTCCTTTGGTTTTGTTCCTTGTGTCTCTATTTGATATTTTGAAGATTAAAACTTCACAGAAGAGGGAAGGAATCACCACAAAGGAAGCCTGCTAACCTGACAATGGGCCAACCTTCAGTTTTATGCTAGCTTTTCCAGAAACAAAACCCAGCCAAACAAAAAACGCCACACCATTTTGAATTTCCATATTCATAAATTGAGGTTTCTGACGTTCACAGAAACTTTTACAACTAGGAAGTCACTAAGCAGCCACTCCAGGAATTGTGTAACTAATTCATGTCACTTGAAGGAATGGGGAGAAAAATATCAGCCCAATCTTGTGGGAAAACAGGGAGAGAAGTGGCCATCATCTGCCATATTCTTTAATCTGTTGCCAACAGATTAAACCAATAATTGTCTACAGCACCACTTGATGTTTGGCATTTGCTACATTTCCTTCCTTTCCAAAATCTTTTAAGAAAAATTTTTGAAGATGATGGAGTATGTGCACTTAGCATACAGGCATGCTTTTACACAGAAGGCAAAGTAAACATTAATAAGAGCTGTTACCAGAATATGTTTACACAACTGCAAACAATCAGTTTACCAGTCTTTCGAGTTAAATCTTGTCACTTCAGCCACAGTAACTGACAGTACACTCCCTGCTTGACATGTTTTACACAGCAAATCAGACAAGTAAGTTGTTACAGATGAGCTACTCTGAAGTTGATGGTGATTTAGTTATGTGCAGTTGTGTGAAGTTACCCTAAAATCAGAAGGCCTGAGTCCGAAGGGAAGTGTTGCAGCACGGCCTGTGAGTTCAGTCAGCACAGGCTGCTGACTTGGTTGCTCTTCAGGCTGGAGATTTTCACAGTACCTCTGACATTTCAGGATGCTCGCGACCATCCACTGTGAACAAGATTCAGCTGCACACAGGTCTATGTTTGAATGAAGTTCTATTAAACAGAGCTGAAGCACAGTGTCACTGAAGAGGCATGTATTTCATCTCCTATTGTTTGATATAATTAGGGGATGGGGAAACAAAAAGGCCTCTGCACATTTAATATATGCTATTATGTCATCTCGTTGCATGTTTGCTAGAGGCTGACTTCATTTGGCTTGAATATAAACTTGGAAGAACTTCAGGTTCTTTTAATGGTAATGATCTAGTTCCTGTATAGTACAGTCAAGCAAAAAGGCTTGGCATGGGAAAACTTAAATAGCAACAAGAGTACACGTTTCTCTTCAAGAAGAATTTAAGTTTCAACCTGTATTAAATCTAGCACAACGTACAATACTTGTTGACACTGCTTTGCTCTTCCTCCAGACTGTCCTGCTGGTTCTGTAACCCTATTTCAGCCACTTAAGTTGCAGTAGTGCAGATTACACACATCTTATTGCACTTAGGTTTTGAAAGCAAGCTGCAAGTTCACCTGAGACCAATTATTTCCTTTCCAGGTGCCAAACTCTACTGTGAAGCCTTATACAAACAACACTGATACCTTAAATAAATGTTCTTCTCTTCATTTGGAAACTTCTAGATCAGACCATTTTTCTCCAATACTAAAGATAAATAAAGAGAAAACTCACAAAAAGAGACACCCAGTTCTGGTTCAAACCTCCACTAAGAGCTTGTAGAACCATTCAAATATAGAAGGAAGAATGAACCTACAGTGCCCTCAAGTGTGAGGGGATGTGAAATGGAAGAAGTCTGGAGATCTACTGGGAAGATCTGCTTTCCAAGCCTTTGGAAAGGACTCTCGCTGAAGAAAAACATGCTTACTTGTAACAGTAAAAAAAATTAAACAGTTCATACACGTTTTGGACAGACTATGTACTATGAACAGGTGTAAGAAACAAATTAAGAAACATCTGCACTTCAATTGCCTTTTCAACTCACAACTGCCTTGTGAGCTGGAAGTTTCATGTTCGTTCTCACCACAGGGACACAACAAAGGCAGTTTAGTTATCTAGTGTAGAAGCCTTTAAATGATATTTAAAGGAATAAAGTATATTAGTGTCAAATTTTACACTGTAGATACAAGTCCAATGATGCTCAAAACAACATTTCCTCAATGCCTGGATCTCATAGCAAAGAACACACTTCAGTCTAAAACCAAGGAACTCAAAAGTTGTATTTCTACTAGTTATATAAAAATTACCTAGCATTTACACAAACCTACAAGTTAAGTTGTTAGGTTAATTAACCTAAATTAGCCAACAGAAAGCACTGAAGACAGGAGTGCATCTTCAGTCTCGACTCTCACCGTGCTGGAGCTTTCTGCCCACCACCAAAAGACACCTGCATCTATTAAAAGATCACAACCCCAAGCCCAGAGACCAGCGCTCTCACCTCAGCGGTTAGATCACTTATGCAAGATAGAGGCCAAGTTCAAGTCATTAATAAGCCCGAGGTGATTTCAGCTTCTCCTCCCTAAACAACAAAGTTAAGCTATTTAATGATGGCAACACTGTCAGCACTTCCAACTGCACTAGTCCTGCTTTACATGCAATCCTTAAGGTGTTCACTGGCCCAGAAACAAGAGCAAAAGCTAGTCCAATTCTCTCATCTTGGGAGCCTAGGCATGTAAGAGGCACAACTTTGAATCACCTCAGGCTTAAAAGGTGCTGAACCCAGAGTCCTCACTCTTCGGGAATGCTTTAACCACTAAGCTATTACTCAGGAGTGGGAGGGGTAGTGCTGGTTTGTTTTGTGCAAAGCCCATCTGATAGGTCTTCAATAAACATGCTCTGAGAACACCATGTTCTTCTGCGAGCTTTAAGATGAGATAGAGAGGGAAACATTTAATCTCTGGATCCAGAGTGAGTTTGAGCATAGGCGTGCATCTTTTGCCCCCTTTCAAAACTGAAACACTCTTACGCATGGCTGAACATCTCATGAGGTTCTGTCCAGCTGCTCACTGACTTTACCTACAGGGTTAGGCAGATCCTGAGTTTTTAAGCTCTGAGTTGGGACATAAACACAAACTTTCTCAACTCAGCTATAGTCTTTGAGCTGCTGAATTGTCCTTCAGTGACTTATTGAAAACCAGGACCTCTGTCTTGCTGAATAATTATAATTAATTCAATTCAATTATTCAAAGGATCCCCTATGTTGCTGACCATGAGTGCCACAATCTTAAGATATCTTATTCCATTTAAAAAAAACACAAAACACCCGTACTATAAAACCACCAAGTTTGAAAAGCAATGCAGTCCGGTGATTCCAACTTTCAACTTTTAAGTTTACGTTTGACCTGCCAACCTAGACAATCCTACCATTTTATGACTACAGGGAAAACTTTTTCTGTTATGATTACCTCTTCCTGCAGTGCCATCTGTTGCAGAACCTCACTTCTTTTATTGTTACTGTGAGCTATGTGTCACAATCAAAGCAGAAACAAACTGGTCAATGAAAATACTGCATAGTAAGCTCTGTCACAATCATGATCTAAATGTACACAAAGTGTCTGAATTAGCATTCAGATCACCTGTAGGAGGCTGTCCAATGTATACACAGAGCTGTAAGTAGTAGTACAGTACTGCATATGAAAACTCTTCAAAGATATAAGCCGTGTAACTCTTTCAGTTCCATACGTATAGTAAGGGAGCTGGAACAGTTTGAAGAATATTTTCATCTGACTAAGAGTCCACAAGATCCAATGCCTTTTTTTTTTGCCCCTTTATTTAATTAGAACTACCACCTATGCTCTGATGTATTAGAGCCAGGTAACTTAGGGGATACAGTCTGTTGGGTCATTGCTATAGCCAGGTAGAAATAAGCAGAGCACCCTTCCAGCTGGAGGAGGCCTTGACACCGAGTCACACAGCAGGAGAGAAACTAAAATGAAGCACAGCAGCCAGAAAGTTTCACTGTCCAGGGTCCCTTTTAGCATGTCTCCACCAGTCCTTTGTAAGAGACCACAGTCACAGAGCAAATAATCTAGTTTCTCCTAGCAAGCGTGGACTGCCAATGACAAAGAATTATGTTTTCCGCTTTCTTTATAATAACAGACAATTAGCAGTATTTAAATAGATTTTTCCAAAGCTTGGCCTGGACAATGCAGTAGTTTTACTCTGCTTGTAATAGGACAAAAAATAATAAAGCAGCAAACAGCAACACTACCACGCAACACATGAATTTATTTTACAGATAATACAGTTCAGCAGAAAAAAATATTTTATTCTAGAGATAGCTTAAACACACTCATTGGTTAAGTTTTGTTTAATATGAGCTAAAAAGCCCCAAAACATTAAACATCATCTGTGTCCCCCCAACTAGAATCTACTCTTCTGTGATTTATCAACTTAGAATATTAGTTAGTTACCATATGCTAATTTAAACTTCTTCATTGGCAAGTTTCTAATTAAAATTAGGAGTTATTCACTTAAGTTCTCTGACAATTTCATTTCCTAATCCTTCCAGAAAAAGATCATTCAGAAAAAGAAAAAAAGACTGATTATGGCTATTACTTTCTCCTGGTACCTGTGCTAGTATTTTCTGATTAGATCACGAAAAGTCTATGCCATGGCCAGCAACAGAAGACACCATCACATGTACTCAAAAGTCTAATTTCATTCATAGACCTCAGCTTTTTGACCCCAGCTATTTCAACTACTAAAATCATGTCTCTGTACCTGGGTAGGTCTTTTGGGTGTTTTGTTTTTTTTTTTAAAATATGTGGGAATGTATGTCTCCTGTGTTTAGAAGTGGTGAATTCTTGCTGTATGGGCATTATTTTGGCTTTGTTTTTTAAAGACATATTATGCAAAGTCTTGATTAATGCTACAGAAATCCAATTTGAGAAGTTTCAGTTGAAAATAAATTCCTTATAAAATGGAGATACTGAAAATCAGGAAATAAAATAGAAATAGGCATGCAACTTGAATATAGTGATGAGCATTCACTAATATGCGAAGTGCTACAATGACCTGGTTCACCTACTATCACAAACTTCTTATTCATGCTCCTCTTTTCCCCTCCCCACAACTCTACCACTCATCATTGCATTCCTATCTAGACAGAGAATTCAGTCAGTTACTAGTTTTCCTTAAAGATGATATAATTGTAGGAAATCATCACCAACAAAAAAATACCTAAAAATATGCTCCATCTCAAGAAGCTTTCATGTTACTATTCTCTAAGTAGAAATTGCAGAAGATAGTAACTTAAGGACAAAAGTTTCATTTTACAAGAGAAATAATTTTTGAGAATAACAGTTGTCAATTCACAGTGATGTTACTTCAAACAAATCAGAAACTGGAAATAAAACATGAGACATGAAGTCTCCCCCAAGTGTTCCTTCAAATTCATTACATCTTTCTGCAGTGAGTGCATTAGCTTCAGTTCATTTAGATCACCTACGTGTTAAAACAAACCCGTGTAAGAAACAAAAGGATATGGGTACTACCTGAAGAAAATGGTTTTCTCCTGTATAGCTGGGGATCTAAAAAAACTTCTATTCCTGATTCCAAGAAGCCTGGCAGGGCTGAACTGTAGCAAGTTGTCATCTCAGGACTGCTACCTGCTATCAAACCCTTTTCATGTGGAATTCTGTGAAGCATGCTCAAGCAAGTGAGCAAGAGTTTGCTTAAGCTAATATAACTGTAAGCACTGGCATGGACTTTATCTATTTACTGCTATGGTAACGGGCACACCTGGTAGCTCACAATCAGTGAGCCAATTTGGTCCTGAAAACACTGCAGCTGCGTTCGTATGACATTACATTTAACCTTCTAGGCCCTTCTAAAAGGGTACAACACCACACAAATATAAGTCCTGTGCTTCCAGGCTCAATATGGCAGATCCAAAACCTCATTCTTACATCTCTCTGTTCACAATATAACTTCTCAGAGTAAGAGACAACCATGACTATCAGCTTGGCACAGTGGTCACAAACCTTATGGCCACAAAAAGTCCAGGAAACCTGAAACCTGTAAGAGGAAACACACAAATGTTCATAACAAAAGGTAGTCCTAATAATGTTTTGAAGTGGAACCCTGCAGCAAGGTATCAAACCAACCAGCACACAGCCTCAACGCTGCAAACACCTCTGTGCTTCACTTTACCACGCACAAGCAGTCCTGTTAATTCAGGGCTGCTCCCAGTAATAACATTAAGCAGTTGTTTTTTCAGGATAACGTCAAAACTGGTTGTTGTACACACCATTTTTAATAAAGTACATGCTGGTTTATTTTTCATCCATAATTCTTTGTTCATCAGATGGTAATCATCAGCAGAGGGTAAGGTAATTGCCCTCAGTTAACAGCTCCCACTGCAAACGTGACAGTAGGTGACCAAAATGCTACTGCTAAGACAACAACAACTACTCCAGTCCAAAATTTAAATCTTCAAGGAAAAAAGTAAAAAGAAAAAAACCAAACAAAAACCTGAACCCAAAACCACAAAAAACAAGAAGCCATCCACAACAATCTTCTAATTAAATAGGTTTGTTTAATATCATAATAAGGGACATAGGGATACAAACTTTTCATCTGAATAAAGAATAAGTGCTTTGCCCTTGTGGTACAAGAAAATTCTGACCTATTTCTGTAGCACAACACATTTTATTTCCCCCCCCCCCCCCAAAAAAAAAAAAAGATCCCAGTAGCTGAACTTTAAACAAGCTATATAAATATGTACTTCATCGTAGTTTTCTGAAGTTAACGTATTTAGAAGTGGTCTAAAAAAGAAAGGAGATAAATACTGAATATTATCATTGGCAAAATTATTATTTTAGCATGTTTCAATCTTCACTGAAATGCTTGTGCAGCTCACCTCATTAATCTAAAAACTGTATTACAACTACTTGGATGAAATCCTTCACCCCACCTCAGAGGGCCTTAGAAACTTCCTCACCACTTTGGCCTTAATATAAAGCACTTTTGCACTGAGGCAAATTAATTTCGCAGCAGCTGGATAACTGGTATTTTTTCCAAACTTGAGGAAGTTCTAAGACCTCAGGTACTTATTTTCCATGTGACATCCTGTCAATAAGCAAGACCTTCAGGACTAAATAACCTGTCCCACACATTTCCTAGACTTATTTCCACTACAAACCAGAACTAATAATAAAAAAAGATTGTTGCGAGACATTTCTGGAGCTTTAGAATTTGCTTCAGTAATGACAGTAGGACACTCTCCTGCAGATGACACTGGATTTCCAACTCGGCATACTCTGTGAAGAGTCATTATCCTATCTAATTAAGTGAAAGAAAGCAACTGCCACAAGGACATAACAACTGTTCCTCTTATGTGTTTGCTTATAATAATCAGATTGTTGCAGCAGAACATTATACAGCATGCTGGTTCAATTGTTATTAACTCTAACCTTCAAAATTGTTAATAATTCCAGTAGCTTCTTAGAAACAAGCTTCCCCTTGCCATCTCAAAGTCTTAGGGTTCAATACTTTCCAAATAGAGCTCAATATTCAGAAGCGCAAACTAATATGAGGTATCACTCATTTTGAAGAGAAAGTAGTTTACAGATTCTATTATCCAAATTAAGACTGTCTTAATCTCGTAAGAGATGGACTGCTTTATTTCAGTGAGCATCAGAATCTACTGTTACACCAGATAAAGGAATCATGTCTCAAATGAGGCTATTAAATTGTATTATCCCTGACTTGTTACTTACAGAAAGAGAAGATATTTTGCATAATTTTATCCCTAGTAAAATCCCTCCATGCTATTTCAAAAGGAAATAAATAATGCTTGGCTTAAGAATTTAGACTTAGTTCTTTGTTAGATTGCCTGCCTCTTACCACATTGTACATACTCGGTAACAATTTACAGCACACGCTCTTTCCAGTTTGATTTCCACTTAATGTTTCTTGGACATTGTGGACAACAAAGGAACTCAATGCTTTTTACAAGTCCTACCTAGTTGGATTATCTACTTTGTTATTGTAAACAGATATTCAAGTATTACATAGAGAAAATATTCAAAAATTAGTATTTGTTTTGCTGCTGAAGTTATGAAAACACTCATGATGATACACGTTTGTATGTTTCTGTTACAGAATGGAGAAGGTAATGGAGAAGGTTGGTTGCCTAAACCAACAACATATAAAGAGAACTGGAGGTTTTTTGTAATACAATTCAAGTACATAGCGTTTTGGAAAAATGATACCATACGCAGTTAATGGCCTAACAGAACTGGCATCAAATGAACAACTTTCACCATCTGCAAGGGACAGAAGATCTGTTTTGAATGCAAATTTGCCCAGCTCTAGACAGCAAGGTAGAGCAAAGCCCACTATGAAAGCCTATGCTCAACCCTATATAGTTCCATTCAGTTCAGCACTAGTGCAACCCAGGTGAGACCGTTACATCCAAGGGGCTACTCACTGCGTCTTTACTTGGCAAATCTAGAAAATGTTTTGTAGTAACCCAGAAGAATATCTTTCTCTGTAGCCCATCCCTCCACAATAACAAGCTATTTAGCAAGGGCACTGAGGCAACACTTAAGCCATTCCAGACAGTGCCAAGTACCAGCATGGCCAGACAGATTTCTGCTTTGGCTGGACGGCTACTGTGTGAGAAACTGGGAGAACACAGCGAAGGTCACTCTGTCAGATTACCACTCTGCCATCTGCCCCACTTGATCTCCCGACCAAGGTATCTTTCTGCCAACTTCTGTGTGCAAATAGGAAATAAGAGATGCAAAGTATTACTGCTGCAGAATCTCCGCATACAGACCGGACTTCATCACACAGGGCAGAAACAGACAGGTTATATTAGCAGAGGATGACCTGGGATAAGTTTGCAGCAAAACTGTATGTTCAGCATAAGGTAGGAGACTTTTACTGGACCATATTGCTTTGGCCCTCCCACGCCAGCATCCCTCAATAAAGCACAAATAGGTTTACAACTGCATACTGAAACGGGACATCACAAACTAGGCTTAAACGGGGCTGGCACCGAGTAGTGGGTTGTCATGGCTGCATTTGCAGTATTACTCTGGTTTATCAAGAGGTAAGCACTGAGGCATCTACATAACCACCTCTGAATCACAAAGCTCCCAGACAGTCCTCAGAGAGCATACCATTTAGTCCTGAAATTAACGACATGTTACAAGGATTTCGGGCTATGTCTACATTTTGCTCATTTACTTCAAAGCTTGTCAGGTTGTAATATAAGCATTTACAAGGACCCTCAGAAATTTCTGATGAGCTGGACCAAGATGAGCTAGCTGTCTGAACTGACTTGAAAAAACTCAAGTGCTATTTCTGGGGTCTGGACACTGAATGGCCCACTTCAAAGGCTTATTTTGTCCAAATTCTTCCTCCATAGTCACACAAGTCTACAGATAAAGTAAATTTTTCATCTACAGTTAACTATTAAGTTTTCTGAGGGGAAAAAAAAAAAAAAAAAGTATTTTGATGAATATTTGACCTTCATGCCATTTCTATTTATTTAAATAATACTGTTACTGATGTACAGACGTCAATAGAGATCTGTTTGGAAGTCTATCAATATTCTAACTTTCCTTCCTGACTGAACACACAAACTGAAAGGAAGAACTTCTTGCCTTGCTTCATATATAAGTTATTTCTCAAGACAGAACAATTCCTTCATCTGGTCTGCCCCCTGCATAAAATCTGATATTGTATCTCAGAAGAGGTGTTTATTCCTGAAGTCATATTTAAACAGACAATGTGTGAGCGTACATTTAGAGAAATCCTCAGGTCCCCAATCCCACCAAGAACTAGTTTAGAATATGGTATTAAGAGCTGAAATTATTCTTTGTTAAATGTTTTGCATTTTTTAACCTCAGGACATCTTCCCAAGTACTTTTGTTAGCAATTATTTTTTGAGGTAGCAGCAAGTCATTCAGTTTCCACATAAGATTTTTCAGTATCTTCTTCTGTTTTTATGCACACGCATAAAGATTTATTATTACTGGGAGCTACTTTTGAGCCATGTGGTTACCCCAGAAGGTCTGAGATACAGGAATTGTACCTCCCCCAAAATATGCAACTCTGTGACACACACTGCACTGCTGAACCCTCTAACACAGACCTCTGGCTCTGAAAGGAGGAACGTAAGTGTAAGCCACATACATGGGATGTATCACTATAAATTATCTTTTGCACTGGAAGCACCATGAAGCAGCCATATTTTCCACTGCCTTGAGCAGTAATGATTTATACGCTGAATTCAGTGCGTATGAAGACTGTACTTACCCCAAATCTCTTTTACCAGCATAAGCAAACCTACTAACTCTAAAAGGTAGAAAAAAACCCCAGAAAACAGTTTATGCTTCAGTATCAGATATTCAGTAGAGTTAACTACTACCCTTAGAATCTAAAATTTCAAGATATTTTACACTGTGCAATACATAAAACCCACATCTTTCATTCCTAGTGAAACCTCACTGAAAACTTGAATCTTTTAAGGGGAAGACCTGACACCAGGTAATGAAAGCAAGAGAAGCAACACTTGACCTTCCCAATTTACACATAATCTTCTTCCGACAGATTGCAGACATCAGCCAACCACAATTGCCGTGTTCCGAATAGTTAGAAAAGCAGAACTCTAGAAGCCAAGATACCAGTATGCCTTCTAAAAGCCAGACAAAAACATTTCCATTTGGCTTCTTTTCCTGTGTCCTGGAACAGAACAGTAGCAATAAAACTGTCAGAATTAAGCTTCTCATATAGAACACTATTCATAGATTAATTTCTAGGCAAATATAAGGAACTGTTATAAACATACCTGTTAAAAAAAAAAATTGTAGTCGTCTAGGTAAAGCTACAATGCTTCTACAACCTTTTCTTATAACAGAAGCAGGAAGGACAGAATGGACACGAAGTTAGGGCAAATATCTAAAGCAGTCTTGTCCTGATAAGGATTTATCTTCATAACATGATGAGCTCCAAAAAACAATACATGCATAGGAGCTACCAATTATTTAGTACTGTTAAATGGACATAAGTTTGCACTCAGCATTGATTGGAAAATCAAAGAAATAGAAAGTTTAAGGAAAGCTTTTTCCTCTCTTCAGTCTTTTACATGGGAATCAGTGCAAATTTAGATTAGAACTAAAATTTAAATAAATGGAAAATTCAAACAAACAGCTTAATCTGAGTGGAATGTGCTGTTGGCAAACAGGCTGCATTTTAAAGCTAAGTTTTGTTACACCAAAACACCAGGAACAGTGGAGGCTCAGCAACAAGCTGCAATGGAAAAAATCTTTCAGAAAAGAGGTTCCCCTCCTCCAAAAAAAAAAAAAAAAGCACACAGGAAAGGCTTTAGGGCTTTAACTAAATTTCCATTTTCAAGCTTGTTCCTCCTTTGAACAAATATCATATAATTCCGTGTTTACTCTTTAGGTATTTTAGTGAAGGATTCCTTAACTTCTATTTCAGAAGAACAACTATTTAAAACCAATTCAATAGCAAGCAAGAATATCCCAGGGAAGAAAAGTTTAACAAAGAAGTTGTTAGATCTTGAGTCTCAACATTTAGGCTCACAGAGCCAGTCAGATATTTAGGCAGACAAAGGACTTGCCAGGAAAGACCTGCAACTGAGAAAATCTTATTGCTGACTCCAGAAAGCATAGAAAAACTGAAGAAAAAATACAATTTTTAATTAGAGTTAAAGAAAAACAAACCACAAAAACAACCACGTGTTTTCAGAAGGACTGTCCTTTCCTTTAGCACAATATCTGGATTGAAAGTAAATTCTTGTAGTTGCACAGAAGACTTGCATCTGATTAAGTGACACAAGTAGCTATTTGCGTTCTAGCATCACGTCTATTTTAAAAATACCAACCCAATGTATTTTGGGGTACTATTTCAACACTAGTACACAACACTTTTTCACTTGGGTGATACTTTTGACCCAAAATGCCTTGAAAGAACAAGTTTGGTTTCTACATAAAGGTGAAGTAAGGAAAATGGTTAATTGTTTACTAGGTTTAAATAGAACTAAACCAGTTCACCTTCCCAACCCAACTTTTGGCAGCAATCTAACTGGAGCTTTCTAGAAGAAAACACAAAGAAGGAAAAAGAAAAAAAAAGCCATTGGAAGCATCAAAAAAACTGGTAAACAAGAGAAAAATCACCAGTTAACTTTTCGGATATAATCAATGTATGTAGGTCCAAGTGAAAATTTCCATGTTTTACTTGATTTCTGGAGAAAGCGTTAATCCTTGCAACACACACACCCCCCTTAAACTGTAAACAACTTACTGGAATAGAAAACCATACTGACAGCAAACCATATTTTTGGAAATTTAAACACTCAGCATCCACAGAAAAATATACTCAAGCTTCCAAAACTATTTTTCTGTCCCACAATGGTATATTCAGTACTTTTCCACTATGTTTATTTTAAAAGAAGAAACCCTAACCTGAAGAAAAAGTCAAGAGTAAGATGACAAAGCAGCAAGTATCTCTTCAGTGCTCACTTTGCACTTGTCACAGTGAGACAATGTAATTTTCTTTTAAACAATATACTTTGGTCAAGCTTATGGAAGATGTATTATTTTACTGAACCTAGGAGTCCTTTGGTGTTTTTACTTAATACTTTGCATATCGTATGCTAATTTCTAAACCTTTCCAAATTCTTAGAGCTCTTCACTTTGATTGAACATCTCAAGTTGCATTAAATTTCTCCATATGGGAGCAAAAAGGATCCAAATGCATGCCAACACCCTGAAATGAAGACAGTTATTTACATACCAAATGGGGAAAACAAATTATGAGTTTTGGGTTTTTTAAAAATAGAAATACATTGGCTTTTTGGCAACTTAAAGCTGAGCAGAACTTCTGGCAAAATCAATGCAGAAATGGGAAGGATCACTGCTACCCATACACCATTAGTATCAGAGTGAGAATAAGACGACACAGGACTAAGTTGACAGTAGAACACACAAGTGTAGACTGGAAAGGATCATCTCCAGCTATGAGGTTAAAAGAACAGCCAACTTCTAGAATTACCTCTCAAAAGACAGGCAGAAGAAAAAAAAATAAAAACCAAACCCTAAAACAGAACTCGTGTGACTTAGCAACTGCTAGATCAGGAGAACAGATGCTGTTATTTACAAAATGCATTCAAGCTGAAGCGTTTTTCGTTTCTGCAGATCTCTAGATATTAGCTCCTATACAAAAAATATGAAAGCAAACTTTTTTTTTAATGTATGCCACTAACATGCACCTTACAGTTGCTTGCCCCATTAGTAAATAACAAAAGATGAGGAAAACGTTTGTGTCAATTTCTTCAGTTTAAAGCATTTCAATGCAGTCAAAAAATCAATATCAACCAAGCCAATATTATCAGATGTGTGCTTCAACCTTCACTTCTTTTGAAAATAAAAATTCTAGTTATCATATCCTGAAAAATCAATTCAGCAGAATCACATAAACCCATAAATTTACAGCTAAAGTTATCCCAAACAATTATAACAAAAAGTTGACTAAGCAAAGCTCATTTCCATACAAGAAGAATGGCATACAGCTGGCATGGAAAATTATGGAAAGGCTCCAAACACAGAAACAGCATTTGAAGTGACCCAGATACCCTACTTTACCGCACTTTGAGAACCTCCACTGTTTTCAAGCAACTCTTTATTCCAACCAAAGACATTCTCAGGGTCGAGCAATTCTGCAGCTGACAAGATTGACAAAAGAAAATTTCCCTTCGTCTCTCTCAACAAACAGACTGGAGCCTTCGGAAAGGAGGCAAGTAGGCTGAAGAAGGGGGGAGTCAGACAAAGCAACCTAAGGACTACTGACAATTTAAGTTTTTTAAAAAAATACGTTCACGCCTCTGCTCAGAACATTCCCTGACATGTCAAGATTAAGTCTTGTCCCTTAACTTCTCCAACCAGCCTCGTCACACGTGTGATACAGACCCATCATCAGAACATGTTTACAATATATACTGTGGAGGTACAGTTCTTCCTGTAGCAAAAGGCTGTAAATAAGACTAATCACTTAAGTGCATTATGTCATTACTTCAGTATCTCTCCCAATATTGAGAAGAGCAAGAGTATCTGAACACCACAAAAAAACCACCCTAACAGACAAATGTTTTCTAAACTAGCAATCTGGCAGAGCGACATGCAGCTTTTGAAGGGAGTACCCTACAATACATAATTAAACCCATTCCACCTAATGGCTGGAAGGGACAGAACATACTTTTGCTCTGAAGCGAACTCACAAAAAAAGGGTGTTTTCATCCACTTTACATAAGAGTACTATGGGAAACAGAAACCAAATTGGGTATTGGAAAGAGACTAGTCAGTTTCCAGATGGATCAGATTCACCACCATGGAGGATACTCTATTTAAATTCATAGGCTTGAACAGACTATAAATTTCATCTGACACACCTTTCCATGTTGACTGACCAACAGTAAGCATGACAGAGGAACATTATTATCCTACATAGGACACAGTTAAATTAACTCGGACAAAAAAAACCCCCACAATCTAACAAATCTGCCTAGCTACAGATTTCAAGACTCACTAAAAGTTAGTTCCATTGTGCAGGGAGGCTAGAAAAACTAAAGACAAAGTTATGAAGTCATTTATCAAAGATTACACCAAAAGCAGTTTAAGATTTGGAAGGGTGACCAGTCTCCTGTAATACTAGAGTCATCAGGATAAACCACATGAGAGCAAGAGGCATATTTGAGTTTCACTCTCGCTATTCTTAACAAGCAAGTACCACAGAACACACACAAAGCAAAGAGATAGTGAACTCTACTGTGAGAAAAATCTAGCAATAAAATAGAAAAGTAACTCCCATTTTATCCTTTATGGATGTACACAGGGGAACTATCACCTCCTCTCCAAGCAGGCTTTATTTGTCACACGTGCTGTGGCAGAGGAAGAGGACAGGATACCTGCTCTGGCTGTGACTATAAGTCTTCCCATCCTTTCTGGATGCTCATTTCATTTCAATCTATACAAGTATTTTGTTTGGACTTGGAAAAGCATTGCATTCTATGTCCCCTGCCAAGCAAACCTAAGTCACAGGGAGCACCCGAAGGTTATAATACAAGAGGATATATATTTGGCTGCTGACATGACCCCTCTCTTACTATGTGCCATACAGCCCCACGTGCCAACTATAAGATCCTGTTACATTTATCCACCAGAACTGTAGGCCTAAGAACACAAGGAGGTACCTACAGTCCTCCCAAGCCCACCTGCTGCTTTTCAGTGAGACAGAGCTTCCAGACCACAAGTTCCAGTGCTACGTAGCTGATAAAAACAGACTCCAAGATTAAAGGGAGAGCACTTGGAGGGTGCATCCCTCCAAGCAGTTACCAACACAAAACACAGAAAATGAGGCTGGAAAGCAAAATCATGCAGTTAGCAATGTTCTGCCTTTCCCAGAGAGAGACCAAATAAACATATCACTCCTACCTGGTGTTTAAGAACAGTTTAGACAGAGAGTTCTAGTGATGAACGTCACTGGATAGTCTATGCCATTGCTTTACTATCCTAATCCTTAAGATTTACCCCCAAATGTCTAATAAAAGTCTTGCTGGAATTTACATAAACCCATCATTCATTCTAGCTCATGTTTCCTTCCTCTTTCCAGAAGTCTTTCATCCCTTATGTCCCTCATTTATTTGGGAACATATTGTACTAGCATCTGTCTTAGCTGACCATACCACCACCAATTTCTTCAAACTTCCTTCACAAAAAAAAAATAAAAAAAATCAGAGGTCTAGAAGATACAATACAAGCTCACATTAACTATTAACATAATTTTAAATTCTATGGCTGCTCTCTGGTGTTTTTAGCCTCCCTCCCAGCTTGTAATCTGCAACTCAATAAGCACAAAAGTTTGTTAATGAAGATTGTGCTGGACAGAACTTTCTAGAATCTGTACCAAGTACTAGATACCTGACCTTGCTTACCTTCTGGAGGTGGTTTTCCAGCTAATTTTACTCACTGAACAGTAGTTTCTACATCATAATTCCCTAGCTTGTTAATAAGAATATCATGTGAATATCGAGGACTCTAATATCTCAACATACTAACATTACATCATCCCTCTGCACCACAAGGCCTGTCACTCCATCACAGAAGAAGTAGAAACGCTGGATTTAAAATAATCTATCCTGGATAAGTCCGTTTTGGCTGTTGCTCAATTTCTTTTACTAGACACCAAAAATGTGATTCATCAGCACTCCAGTATTTTTTCTTTGAGCTAAAGTTTAAATCCACCAGTTTCCTCCTCTTCCCATCCCCCTTAGCCAATACTTCAGTATGCACCATTATTCTCTTTAAGTCTACTATTTCCTCCACTATCAGGTTTGAGATTGCTTCCGCTAGTTTTTTTTTGGTTTTGTGTTTTTGTTGTGTTTTTTTTAAAGCACCTCAGAATGAATTTCATCAGGCCCCACCCCATTGAAAAATCTGTTACTTATCCAAGCAACCTACAGTTTTTTTCCTCCTAGTCTAGGACAAGTACTATTTATGCTTTTATCATGGCTATTAACTACACTGGCTGGATTAACCATTTCAGAGAACATTTCAATCACCTCAGCATTAGTTGTTAATCAGTCTGTGGATCTTTTATTTCTTGCTTTCTTCCAATATCCCTTTTAGCTACATCTCATTATGTATTTGACTGTCCCAGTTTTGTTCATGCATCTTCATGTGCATCTTCAGCAACATACAGTTTCCTGTTCTCTGTTTGCTTCTTGTGGGAATAGGGAGCAAAGTTCTTTTTTCATTATTAATTTTCCCCTTCTATGAAAGCACTTGGTACCATCACATTACTTCTCAAAGAGGTTGCAACCAATTTCTTTCATCCTTATACTTCCCCCCCAGTCAAGCTTTATATGCCAAATTCTAAGCTTTTTGACATTTGTGAGTTTAATTTTGCTGTTCGGTCATCTTTTATCCTGTGTAGGCTAACATCTTCTGCAGAACCTGCCTCCCATCTAGGCATTCTCTTCATTAATCTAAAAGACTATTTCTATGAATTTACATACCTCAGCAGAGCAGTACGTTCTGCTCAGTCTTTTCCAAAGACATTGGATGGTTATCAGAGATTTTGACCAGCAAATCTCATACTTTCAAAGGTTCTTCTCCAGCTACCAACATATACCTTGTCTTTATATTCCTGTCACATGTATCTGATTGACCTGATTGAGACTGGGCAGAATACTTTGGATGATCATGCGTTAAGACCTTCCACTGCTCCCTGTTCGCTCCCCAGTCTATTTGTGTTGGTGCACAGACCAGCATACTAGGTGGAATGACCCACTATTCTGCAAGGTCATAAGCAATGTGCAAAAATTATTTTTTGCAATACACGCAAAATACCGCATATGCAAGAATTTATGTAAGCTATGATATATTTCAAGGTTTATCTCAGAAACCACTTAAATATTTTCTATACACAAACATTCAAACTCTTTTCACTTTGTTAAAGCATTGCAATTTAAATATTTAAAAATATATATGGCATCAGAATGACTTTAACAATCTTGCTTTTATTAATAAAAGCAAGAAAGTCTTAACTAGAAAAAAGGGGGCCAGTTTGCTGATACTGTCTTTGTAAGAATTCTTACAAAACCAACTCGTCTAATCTAAATGAGCAATTAGATATATTCTCTTATGATAAAAAAATACATATATATTTTTATACATACATATATAGCCTACAATAAGAACTTAATTATCCTGAATATAAGTTAATTTAATAGGAATTTACATTAAGCAATAATTTATTTTTCTAGATTCTGATACAGGCAATACTATTTATTAATAATAGCATTAGCAGTACTATTTATTCATTAATAGTACAGAAGAAAGTTGCACACTTAGGATTCCACCATATTTCAGAGGAATTTTCGTCCAAGAAAAAAAAAAAAGAGACCATAACAAAGGCAGGCTCAGAGGGATGCCGTGCTGACACAGGCTGCTGCCAAGCCTGCAGCTTACACCAGCCATATAATGCATTCTACCAACTTGCTCCAGACACAAAGCTGCAAAAACACCAGCAACATAATTGCTCATGCCTAAATATTTGTTGATTACCCCAACAGGCAAGAGGGCACTAGTCCCAGAAAAAAAGTAGCTATCAGACCAGATGGAAAATTCAAATTTTTAATTTCCTCACTGACCTATCCTGGATGCAGGGCAGAAAGATGAAGAAAGCACATTTTACAACTCTCTGTTTAACTAAGGGGGGAGAGGGGGCAAGAGTCCACACTCAGACTACTAGTCTGAGTTGGACCATGGCACAGGAGAGGGAAGGAGGACAGCACCAGTTCCCAAGAGAACCTTTGGGCACAAAGTTACCTCCTCCTACCCTGGGCTCTGTGTCCTTTAAGAACCTGGCAGAGAATAAGGGTTAGACAGCATAATGGTACATATTGCTGTGGAGTTAAAGAAAGATAGTTTCATATCCCAAAACAGGGAGATAAAGTATTACAAGTGAGTCCTTTCAGTACTGATAGTGTTCTCAATAGGATTTCACATTTTTATAATGTTACTAAGCTACTTACCTTTAGAATTACTGCTGAAAGCCATGAGTTCTATGGGATAATTATATTTAATTTAATAGTTTGCTTTATCTGCCATCTTCATTGCAGAGATTTGAATAAAATTCCTCTTGGCCATGAAATCAACAGAAAACCATTTCATGCCTGACAATAGTCTGCAGCATTCAAAATGGAATACTTGGATTAGATTATTTCTTCCACAAAAGCAGATCCAAAGATTACAACAAAAATTTTCGTTTATGAGTACAGTCATAAGAACTAAGACTTGCCACTCTATATTCATAGAATACTTCTCTCTTAGATTTTCTTCCTAAGAAGAAAAGCTACAAAAGCAGCTTTTAAATATTTTCTTAAAGTAATATTGTATTTGATTTTATTTTGTTTAACTTGTTACACCTTTAGTGCAGCTGGTGTGTATACAATTGGTTTCATATCTGTTATGTCTTTCACATCTATTTTTATTAATCAAGTCAGCTACCACCGTGGAACTTGAGCTTGCATTTGCTGTATCAGGATAGATTTATTTTCTGCTAGAACATTTTGGCCTATTTAAAAAAGTTAGTAACAAAGTTTCTAAACAAGAATAATAGCAGAACATGCCAGTAACTTCATATATAAAAACCTAAAAGGGAGTCATCAGACCATGTATTCTGACCTCCTCCAAGACTTAGGTGAGAGATCACCACCTGTTTGGCCTTTGAATAGACTCTGGTAACTTCTAACTGATAAAAACAAGTCTTCCCTTAGCAGTCTGTTCAGGGACTAATCATTCTCACTGGTAATGGTCTCACTTCTCGTTCAAATCTTTAACAGGGGAAATGCTGATGCAAAGGTGCCAGATTAAATTTTCCACTTAATATTCAAGTTGGTGAGGTTTCGTTGGTTTTTTGTTTATTTGTTTGTTTCATTTCAGAGCAGGAGTGAGCAAAAATGAACCTATATACAAGTTCCTCTAAAATATATATATACACACATATAATAACACATAATATATACAATACATATGTTTGCATTGTATATATTACAACATATATACATATGTTTTTATAGATATGTTATTTTTCCCCTTAGATTCCCCTATATTAAACCTGGTAATGGTCAGGGAGAAAAAACCACAATAGTGGGAATCAGGCAGCTAACTCCAAGGATAGCTCTATGTATTCACTTGTGATTAAAAGAAATACCTTTATTTCCTTTTCCTACTCTACAGCAAGTAGTATTTTTAGCACTGCTGCTGGACTCATTGATACAAGCCCTGCACCAGAATCTCAAGACCTGCGCAAAAACTTTAGGTGAGCAAGAGAATTGCAAGGCGAGTAACTATAATTAGACTGTAACAGTGGAAGAGTACAAAGTAACATTTATTTTTGTTAGCATAAAAGGTCAGTAAACGTAATCCTCTGTTGGCTAGACCGTCTATGAGCTATAAAAAATAGTCTGGATATCACCGATGCCAGCGGAAAAACTATTTACCAATAAACAACAAAAAGGGAATCCTGACAGGCTGTGTTTTATGACTCTTGAAGCTCACGCAGCTTTTAAAAGCTACCTTACTTACCGTACCGATTTATATGTTTAATTGGCAGCCCTGCATGTTTATCCCCAAATCTTTCCTGCTTTTGTATTAAAGCAAACGGGGTAATATCACCGACTGGAAGTCGAGGGTGCCCTTGCCGTGGGACGGGGCCGGGAGAGCCCCGC
>JAHREE010150163.1:50384-174017 GCA_033628505.1 Tringa tobata | reverse complement strand
TTAAAACCTCAAAACTGAAGTTAAATACAAAACAAGCTACTTGCATACCACAGAAAGACACAGAAACAGCATCTGAATCCAGGAACAGAGTTTAGGCTGGCTCACCAACACCAGCCATCAACAGCTTTTATTTGTAAAGAATCTGGTTTCTTCATCTGACATTCCTTTTCTTTTCTGGCAGGGTTTCTCTAAAGCTTGCAAAATAAGTGTCATTCTATCATTACCTGTACCTTTCAAGGAAGACCAATCTCTTTTTCCCATAAAATCCTTTCTGCAAGAAGTCTGTGTTGCCATTGTTTGGCAGCGTGGACAGGCCTGGACTGCTTTGTGCAGCTGCTTCCTCTAGGCCTTTGGCACCCTTGTGAACAATGTATCTACCAAAATCATCACTACCTGTAATACATGTGAGTCTTGACTTCTCTAAGCACTCAGGGCCTCCACCCATCATAGCTGTCGGGTTCAAAGAAAATAATTCTGCCAGTGCCTTTTATGTTTTCTTTTTTTTTTTTTTTTTACATTAGATTCAGCTTCCCGTCCCATTCTGTCCTCGCTCGTTATGGTCTCCCAGTTTTCCTGTGAATAGACATGTCACAAATGCTTGCTTTATTTCTATCTAAATTTTGATCTTCAGAAGTTGGATAGATCTCACTTTTCCCGTGATAAGTTTGCGTTTGCTGGGTGTCAATGGCTACATACATCCGAGATCAGTAAAGTGAACCAGAATAAGAACTGACGTGTTGGTGTTAGACTTTGGTATGGCTATATTCCCACACTGAATGCTAAGTTTGATTGAAAGTCACAGCACTGCCTTTTATCTTTTAGAAGTTGTTTTTTCCACTGGCTGCAAATGAACTCTGCCTACAGGAAACAGATTGTGAAACTGGCTCCAAGGCCTAAACTTCAGATTTTCAGCCCTTTGTTTTATGGATTTTAATGTAGCACTTTGGTAATGGAGATGAAGGTGGCTTTATTTTTTCCAAACCAAATCTCTGCAGTTTTCCGATACTGGGTCAAGCTTCTGTATGTACTGCAAGACATTGTGGAAATCAAGGTCAAAGGCTACCAGTGGAATTAATCAGAGCCTGAAGTTAGGGGAATGTGTTTGTCTAATTTGCGTGTTCACTGACTGACGTTAATATGCTTGTTTTTGATCCCTAAAGAATGGATAAGAGAAAGGCAGAATTATGAAGGAAACAATCTGGCAACTCATCCAGAATTACAGCATTTGAGTTTTTAAAATGATAAGCTGAAGGAAAACAAATTTGTGGCTGTTTTAAACCTCAGTATTTCCTTCCTTGATGATTTATCAACTTCCCTCTTTTTGTAACTAGATAAGGACTTCTATAGCCATATGCAAATGATATCCAATGGCAGAATTATTTTTTTTTAAATACAATGTATAGTAGTTGTATTCATGTCCTTGCTAAGATAAAAGATCTAAATTATATTATATTTACTTCTAAAAGTGTTTTCCAGTTTCTGTATGTCACAAAAGAGCACTTTACTGCAACACACATTTAGTTCCTGGAAAACTAGTAGTAACACGGTCAAATTTGTGCAACTTAGAAGGAACTGCTTTTTAAATTAGATTCCTTCAACTACTTTTATTTACACCTGGTTTTGTTGAGGCTTATTTCATTCCAACTAGTAAATACCTACGATGGGATCACTTCTTTTAAAAGTTCACCTTCCCATTTTAGATCTGGGTTTTGGCATGTTGGTGCAATAAATGGGCACTCCACAGTATTTAATGCGTTTTTCTTCACAGCAGCCCTCTGAGGAAGCAAAGCTCTGTGACTCATGTTTTGCAGAGAGACACCTGAAAGCCAGAGGCTAGTCTTTTACTCTCTTTGAACCCAGGCCCAAGCTTGGTCTTAAGCCCAGACTCATGTATCATCCCAACAGGCTGGCCTTAATGATGGAACAAGCTACAGCATAAGATGTGGGAGAAAATATGGCCTTGTTTTACTTCTGAGCATGTGTTTGTACATCTGCCATGCGTTCTGGCTTACTGTGGGTTGCCTGTATACGTTTGTACCAAACTCTGCCACCCTGCCTCCTTAGAGGTCCCAAATACAGCAGGGATGGGTAAGTTAGCCACTGACTTCTTCTCAGGAGACCAAATCTTCCTGTCAGAAAGACTATGGAATAGTTTTACGCTGAAGCATGGGTTGCTTTGAGAAGAGCTGGGCTATGACATACCAGAACTACAGCCTACTTAAAGTCTTGCTGTACTTTGGCAACTCTCTGACTATACTCTATTTAACTGTATAAATGTGACCTGAAAGACTAAGGGCTAGACCCTGAAAAAAGAGCATGGGTAAACTAAAACAGTCAGATCTGAGAAACTCCACTGAGCAGCCACATGAATTCTGTTAGTCTGGTTCCAGATAGAAATGTCCAGAATTGCCCCAAGCTGGGTATCTTGGCACCTTTCTCCCTTTTGTGCCCACTTGTGGTCTAGGAAGTAGGTAGAGCAGCTTCTAAAGAGGTCCAGCTGAGAGGAACCTCTCCCAGTCCAGTGAGTTAGGTTCTTGTGTAATAGCCACAGCTATCTTCAGTGCCAGCACACATTTGGTAGAGTACTCACCCTCAGTGCAGTAACCCAGTGATGAGAGAATTGGCTTTTAGTTCAAAGAGATTTACATCAACATCTGGTAAGTCCCAGGAAAGTGTCCCAGGTGCTCAGAAGGATTGCGAAGTGGAAGGGAAGCATTCATCAGCTCACCTGTTCAAGTTGGAGAGATGGCAAATGTCACACTGGCATGAACTAGAAGGCGGTAGACAGAGGAAGCTGTGGGCACTCCTGGTTTCTGGTGGCTATTCCCGAGCCAGTGCTGTTTTTTATCCAGGGACTATTTACTACAAAAACGCCTAAGTAAAACCCAGGACTCTCTTCTAACGATTAAGCTAGATGAGAGAGACACATCCTTGGTTTACTCTGTCTTTTGCCTCAGCTGCCTCTCCTTGTTCTAGACTCTTACACGCCTATCTGAACAGGGTCATAACTTCAAACGAAAAGGTGGTGACTCCCTGTTTCCTTCCTGCTCTTCCTCCTGCCAATTGAGCATGGTGGTCAGGGATGTGGCATGAATGTTCCCCGGGAACTCCCACTTCCCGACCAATACTCTAACCACTGAGTATAGAGAAGATGGACACTATTTCCTCCAGCTACACTTAAAAGAAAATGAGCATTGCTTATTGGGAATTTTTTATCTGCTGACAGCCCAACAGGCCTTTTAAACACCTTTGGCAGTCTGTCTGTTAACACAGACCTTGGTGTTTTCCAGTAATAACACAAAGAAAAATGCTGTGGCTGGCAGCCATATGAAATGAAGTCACAGACCAGAGGAGCGACAGGGACTCTTTATTCATTGTTTTAAAGAACAGATTTTGGCACTCACCGCCAGAAGAGGACTCCAAATTTTGAGTCCCAAGAGGACAAAAGTGCCAAGCACCAGGGTTGAACTTCAGATACATCTATATTCATAGAGTTTCCCGCTTTTGTTAACTTCTCATTGAGCATGCTGCTTGTTTTGGCTATATACCTGCACTTCTTTTACATGCAGGGAAAGTAAGCCCATCATTACCAAACTTGGGATTCAGCCCTGAGTCTGGAAGGCTCATATATGCTGGAGAATCAGTCCCCCATCAGTCCCATCCCTCTGTGATTTATTAAGGTCACAAAGAATAGCAAGAATTTAAGTCAAGTCCTTAGAGATCCACTAAACCACCTTGCAGTCAGAAACTGTGCATCTAGTTAATAGGGGAGAAACGTCTCTTAAACAATTTATAATCAACTGAAGTTAATTTTATATATGCAACATTGTGCAGGATTTTGTAGCATCTTATTCAGATTTTCCCTGCATCTTGAAGTCATGCAGGTTTAGATATACAGATTGTATGAAACAAGTATTCTGTTGCATGGCTTTGAATGTTGTAAGTTTTCCCAGACAGCTCAGGCCAGAAGTAGTGACATACAGTTTCTGCATTTTTGTATACTCATTATACTGTATTATCTACAAACGACTTGGCATTAATACTTATGATATTGTGTCTGTTCAAGATGAGCAATATAGATGTGTTGGAGTTACTGTGAATATTCTCAGTCACGTAAACAGATGATATCATTTTAAATTATTCTTTAGCAAAATAGGTCTCTAAAACAAGACTAAGGAGTTGCTCTGATTCAGATCTGCTCGCAATTTTTCTGCATCTTTAAAGACAACTGTTGCTGTCAAAAGATGACTTTGAGAATCATCTCTTGCCAGGAGTAAAACTTACCTTTTCCTTGTTAGGTTTTTGGTGGGTTTTTTTCATTCTTTTTCTTAGGCTGCCTGATGTACAAATGCAGAATGGAGTTATTGTTCCATGCCAGGTGTCTAGTTATCAGCAGCACAGGAATATGTAAAAAAAAAAACCAACAAATGTAGGGGTGGTAGTAGGTAAAAGGAGAAAAATCCTATGAACAATTACCTTCTTTGTGTTTCTCTGCTCATCCATGTCATGGTCTTTTAGTTAATCTGGCTAAAAATCTACCTCCTACTCCATCTTCACGCTAGGTTAAAGGATGTTGGATGAAGAGACTGACACTTTCCATGAGAAAGAATTGGAAAAAACAGAAGTTTACTTTGAAAAAAAATTCCAAGGCAATGGTGGGGACACAATCTGTGTGTTTCATCTGCCTAGAGGGCAAGTTGCAACGTTCAGAACCATCTTTCAGTGATCCCATTAAATATTTGAGACATAAAAGGTGAAAATTATCATGCAGTAAAAGTGCTTACTATAAATGAGTCAGTACCTGCAATAACTGTCCCCTAGCTCGTTATATTTCTTCACTATGATTGTCATGTCAACCCACTCTTACATATGCCCCAGCCTACTCTGATATCTTTTCTTTTTTTGCATTTGCCATTCTAATCTCTAATCTCTAATGCCTGTTCACAGATACATAGTCTTCTGTATGAAAGACAGTTGCCCTTGAAAACCTTCCCTTTCCATAAAAGCAAAGTCTTCCTCTTTTTAATCAAGGGTCAGTAGCCAGAGCCAGTAATTTCCTCCTGCCTTCCCATCTACCGGGACATATGTGCTCTGCTTTGCTCTCTAGAAAACTGCTTCCAACTTAATAAGCAAAAGCAGATTTTTGAGGGTGAAGTGATAAAGCTAAGCAAACTACATATGGAAGACAGTGTGATGGCATCAGCATCAGAAAATAACAGTGAGGAGAAAAAGTGGCTTTTTACATTCTTCATGTAGAGTACTGAGGAAAGCACCTTGAATTTCCACATCAGTCAGTGTACTAAGAGCAAACAGCATCTGTTGGAACTGGATCCTAAGTGTGAAAGGAAAAAATGTGATAGTTATTCTTGGAACTGTATCCAAGTTCCAACTGGATGTCCCTTCACAGTCCCTTCACAACTGTATGTGTGAAGGGAAGAAATTTGATAGTTATTCTTGTGTGGGAAAAAAATAGTTCTTTTTACTTTGTAAAAAACCCTTTTTATGCTAGAAGAGGGAGCTGGACAAAAAGAATGAAGGGAAAAGAACAAGGAACAAAGCTGTAGGATGATATAATGACAAGGAAAAGAGAGGAGATGAGGGAGAAAAAGCTACGTGGAGGTGGATGAAAGAAGATAAGAGGGACAGAATTATGATGGAAGCGAGGAAGTATATTAGTGACCATTTATATTATTTTGTTTCATGTTTGATGCTTATTACTAAAAGGTCATATTTAATTACTTTGGGCTGATTAAAAGACTTAGAAATGTAATTGTTTTGATAATACTATATTCCAGGCCAGATGCTTTCATGCTAACATAACAATTGTTACTAGGTAGGGATTTGCAGTCTTTGCTCTTCTGAATGTTAAATTCAGTTATCATCTGCTCATACAGGTTAAAGCAGTTTGCAGCAACTCAATCTCCCCATGAAATATTGAATATGATTTTATCATGCAGTTATGAATGAAGGCCCAATTTAATGAGGAATTTGGTCTGCTGTGCGAAGGGAACAGCAAAACTCTAATGACATTACGACCAAGTTTGCTTGATACACTCTTACGCTAGAACCCATTCCTAAAAAAAATTGTCTTAAAAAAAATTTCTGTTTTTTCCCCACCTGTTTTTTTGCCTTGTTCCCAAAGTGCTTGTGTAACTTACTCCATTTTCTTTCTTCCTCATTTACTTCTGTGTAAAAAAAACTCTAGCAAACAGGAACTACAGAAATACCAGTATGAATGCTTAGAAGGTCTGACATAATGAAATAACGGGCATAGGAGGTGGGGGTTTTTTCAATGACATACCAGGTTTTACCATACTTCACAGTACATAGAGTGTCATGAGAAAACACAGAATTTAATTTCTTTTCCTTTTTTTCCAAGACTGAAAAAAAAATGATTGGATGAAAATTCTGCATAAGACTTGAAATTCAGGAATGAATAGGTTTTGCTACTGTAGCATCAAAGAAGAAACCGGGCACTTAATCTTTATATATCCAGTTCTGAGACTGTCAGTTTGTATCTCACAGTTTGTACAACAAGCTAATTCCCATGGATTTGCATGTGTCAGTTTTTAAAAAACTCCCAAGTTCTTTAATTGCTCTAACAAATTTTAGTCATTTGTTCTAAATTCATTTGAAGTGGGATTCGACAGAACTCAAAAACATGTTGAAATGTGCTATTGATTCAGTGAGGTTTCACTTCCTATTAGTTTTGCAGCTGTCACCACTTCATTTCTAACCCACTTAGATTAAAGAAGGCGCATGAGTACCAGTTACTTAGATATGTCCTGAGCAAGGTCATATGTTTCAGGCTGATTAAAGCGGTTGTGTCAGGATGCTAGAGACTGGGTGTTCCCAAAACAACAATGCAGTTTGCCTACAACATTATTTATTTCTTTTTGTCACTGGAAGGGCTGTTCTTGGTCTGTGGGGAATAAGGCTAAAAGAGCATTGCAGCATAGCAAGTACAGCTGACCAAGCTTTTCCCTGGTTCTCAAAGGAAAGTGAAAGGGGAAAAAATTAGACCAGTTTGGATCGTGTCACAAAAATGGCCTCTCACATAACCTTTCGCCAGCAAGGCTTGGCTTAAATAGACAAGGCAGCAGCCAGCAATCTGGGAGTTTCTCGGTATAGCCTGTGTTGGGGCAATTCTTTAAAATTTCTCTTATGTCAGATAAACAGTGAATCATTCCTTGATTCATCTGAGACTTTGTTTTCAGTTATGAAAAAAACCACTATAAATTGTGCGTGCCCAGTAGGTCAGGTCAGAAGATAGGTATCTTTGTATTTCTGTCTGAAAAATGCTTTGATCTGTTTTTTCTCTTTCCTCTTTGAAGGTGTTCTGACAGCATCTCTTTCTTTGGTTCTAAAGGGTTGCCCTCACAGCGATTTGAATGAACCAGGATCTCTGTGAGATAACAAGCATCAGAGAATTTAGTGGAAGCATCTCTTACATTATCACAGCAACTATCACATTATTCTTTTACTGTATATCTTTTGTGAAACTGCTAAGCCAGCATTATTCCCCGAATCTGCTACAGTTCACATGTACAAAAAGCTTTTCCATATGCTGCTTTACAGTATGGGACGTGTCATGATTTGGGCCGGATTGGCCACTGAGACTAATGACAGATGCTCTCCCTCACCTTTCTTTTCTGAAACCTGTTTAATGATGTGGCTAGCAATGGAGGGGAGGAACATAAAGGAAGGGAGGAGGAGGATGAGGAAGTCATAACTGGTCTTTCTGTAACATTTAGGATTTCTGTGGTGTTCAGTAGCTCTCCATTGTTGGCATGCTTACTTGTGCTAGACAGCAGTAACTAAAATGTTGCTCATAAGTATCTAAAACTTCATAGTTTTAGTTATAAAACTAACATGATGCTTATAAGTATTTGAAGGGTGGGTTGAAGGAGGAGGGACCCAGACTTTTTAGTGGTTACCAGTGAGAGGACGAGGGGCAACGGACACAAGTTGGAACATAGGAGGTTCCACTCAAATATGAGAAAAAACTTCTTCACGGTGAGGGTGACAGAGCCCTGGAACAGGCTGCCCAGGGAGGTTGTGGACTCCCCTTCTCTGGAGATTTTCAAGACCCACCTAGATGCAGTCCTGAGTAACGTGCTCTAACATGCTCTAGGCAATCCTTCTTCAGCAGGGGAGTTGGACTAGATGATCTCTGTGGTCCCTTCCAACTCTAAAAAATTTGGTGAAATTCAGTGAAATGTCAATTGATTTTTACAGCAACCCAATCCAGTACTCTGGCACTCAATGCAGGCCATATTCAGCAAAAATAAATAGTGTAAAGGTAAATCACATGATAAAACGGCAAATTTCCTGTTTGTCTTAAGGTACCAAACTCCAGTTTGCTTGCTGTCCTCTGAGCTGTCAAAGTCACACATAGAGGTACAGATGGACCTGATGATGGGATTGCTCTCCAACAGCCTTTGTGCAAGCTTGCTCCTGGCCCACATGTGACAGTGAACCAACAGGCAGAAGTGGGTCCCACAGCTCATCCTCACACACCAGGGGGGAGCACGCCAACTGCAGCAAGGTAAGGCAGAGGTAGGCAGTGTAATTGCATTAGTGCAGTGCTGTCACGGAGCTAATTTGCTCTGCCTGGCACCACGCATAGGGTTTTGACTGTGTGGCACTGCAGTCCGGGAGCCTGACTCTGGCTTGGGGACAACATAGGTGGCAAGGCCAGGCTATGGGTTAATGGGAGGACCACAGGCTCTAGATAGCCCCATGGCTTGACACAGAGTATGTATGAACTGGCTCTGTTGTGTATTCATGTGTAAAATAACAATGAGCACCTGAGCATCACCACTGCATCCACCAGCGCAGGCTCGGTCAGTTCTGGTTAAAAAACCCAAAGGGCTGGCAGGGAGTCTGGATGTGACCCACACAAAACATGTGCTTCTCCCCCGTCCCTCCCCACCACAGCACAGGGAGCTGGGGTGACAGCAAGGCATTTCTGCCTCCCTCCCTTCCCCTCACCTCCCCTCTGCCTGTAATGGGCTGTTTTGTCAGCCTCCATTCAATAGGCATACTTCTCCTTTGGCTGTTCCCCAAACTCGAAGGAGTGCGCTAATTTCCTCAACGAAGGGCTTGTCTAAACAGCAGTGTTTTGGCTGCTTTAACGAGTGTTGTTAAATTGCTAAATCCCCCTAAGCCTCATGGAGTTACATTAGTACAAACATTGCTATTCGGGAAGCAATATCTGCTTTAAAGCACCTCTCTAGGGCTGTGCACCAGCATCTACGTTAGCATGGAACAAAAGAGTAGTAGGTTAAGCTTGCAATGGATGTGGGCTGTGTAACCCTTTTTAAAAAGCAAGCCTGTCTGTGATGGTTTTATAGAATCTTAAATACTTGCAGGGGAAAAGGTGGATGGTAGGACAGTTGACGTCCAAACATACGTCAAGCTACTTAATTATTTCCTGATAGGTTTCTTGTCCTAGAAGGGTTGAAAATGGTCAGGATGTTTGGTGATGTCTTGCTGGTGTAGAGTGAGTTGGTCCTTTTCCTGTCCCATGTCCTTGCCAGAGGTCTGCAGCATCATAGACATTACTCCTCTGCAGCATGGTTGTTATAAACTATATTTACCTAAGATATTAAAGGACTTGTCTACGCCAGAGCACCTCTGCTAGAGTAATTATGCTGACAGAGCCTCCAAGCACTATAGCAACCATTCCTGCAGCTTGCTCCACGCAGCCTCTCCCTTCAAGAAAGCTGTGACAAAGCGAGGCGTCCGTAGCTATGCCCACACCAGGGGTTCTGCAAACACAGGTATCTCAGTTGTGCGGTGTTGTATTCCTTCACACCCCTTGCTCAGCCCGTGCTCATAGGAATAGCCTGGGGAGCTCCCCCCTCCCAGCTGCAGGGTGTGTATTACCCTCTGCTGCGCTGGAAAAATTGTGGGTTTTCATGCTGAAGCCCACACTGGATTAGCTGGATCACCGTCACTGAGCTGGTGAGCTGACCTCTTCTCTTTCACTTTCTTCCAGCTTTGCTTGCAGAACTGAAGGGTTTTTACTTCCCTTTCTCCTGAATAGGTGTTCCCCATGTCCCCTCGCCTTTGTGTTACTGAGTTTGACCACAAACTATCAGAATTTTCTGGTGCTTTATTCCCTCCCTCTCTTATTCATTATTTGCTTCAGATCACTGCCCTCCTTACAACTGTCCCCTGACCCATCTCCTTGGAAACAGCAGGACTTGTTTATGTGACAGTAATAAGGAAACTAATTGATGCATAGCAGCTGCAGGCATGCAAGGGAGCCATGTTCCACCGGAGGACGTTGGAGAAGTGAGTCTCTACTTATGCTGACTGCCAAGAGGTTAGATGGTGTGAGCAAAACCCACCTTCATCCTCTGGAGTTTCTGAAGTTGCCTTCCCCTGTTCACAGCAGAAGTAGGAGGCTTGTTGCCTGCACATACGCGTATTTTTATGGACCTTTTTTTTGCTAGTCTTTTTCATCACCAACATGTTGGTGTAGAGGAGCAATGTGAAAATTGGTAAGTCTTCCCCACAGGGAACTCTCTGGGAAAAGCCTGTGGTTCAAGGGTAGCCTGGGCAGATCCTCTCCTGCGGTTCTGGGGAGGCCGTGACGGTGCTGGGGGGGCGCCATACCAATGCCAGGGTGCCCACCCTGAACTGTGGGATCTGCCCTGGGGGTGTTAGCACACAAAAGCAGCAGTGTCTGGGAGGCTTCAAGTTAAGCAAGCCCTGGTGGAGAGATGCTCATGTTAATGTGTCTGTGATGACAACTTGGAGGAGGAAGGAAGTATTTCTCCATACCTTTGGTTTAGTGCATATCATACAGAGGTGGTGTGAATGGATGCTTATTTTTCTATGGACTCTGAAACAGTGCTGGAAGAGCTGTTCCTGGAAACTTTTCCCTTCACTGAAAACTTTCTTCCCTGCCTCCCTGATACGAATGGCTTTTCCTGGGTGTGCTTCATCAGCCGGTTCCAGTCTTGGTTTGGTTTTCTTCCTCCTGTTACTAGATATCTCCCTTGAGTGACTTACCGGGAAACTAGTTTCTGTAAGTAGCCTTGCTCAAGTGGGAAGCCTGTTCCAGTTGCGTGCCCTCTACTTTAAATTTGAGTCATACCATAATTGCCGTATCATTGAACCCTCAAATCAGTTCTTTTTCTATCAGCTGAAGCTGTATATACCCTTCATGTCACCGTATCAAGTGAAATGCTTGGTACTACTTTGCTAGGTAGCTGGCAGTGTGATTCAAAACTTGGGTTTAACTTCCTTCTCTTGGTATTACACTTGCTACAAGTTGCAAAACCTGCTAACAGCTTTCAGAAGTGAACAACTGTCTCAAATTTGAAGTATAAGTTAATAGGACCCTTATCAAAATGGACCAAAGTGTGTGTTTTTGAGGGAAACATTGTCTCTGCTGTTCCTGCTTATGTGGGACAAGTAGATGAGTAGAAGAGCAAAGAATACAATGAGAAAGCTTAACAAACACTATTTTTACAGTGCCAATGAGTCCAAAATTATTAAAGATCTCTTTAATCATAGAATAGAATCATAGAATGGTTTGAGTTAGAAGAGGCCTTTAAGATCATCTAGTTCCAACCCCCCTACCGTGGACAGGGACACTTCCCACTAGACCAGGTTGCTCAAAGCCTCATCCAGCCTGGCCTTGAACACTTCCAGGGATGGGGCATCCACAACTTCCCTGGGCAACCTGTTCCAGTGCCTCACCACCCTCACAGTAAAGAATTTCTTCCTAATATCTGATCTAAATCTCCCCTCTTTCAGTTTAAAACCATTACCCCTCATCCTATTGCTACACTCCCTGATAAAGAGTCACTCCCCATCTCTCCTGTACTGGTACTTTAGGTACTGGAAGGCTGTTATAAGGTCTCCCTGGAGCCTTCTTTTCTCCAGGCAGAACATCCCCAACTCTCTCAGCCTGTCTTCATAGGAGAGGTGCTGCAGCTCTCTGAGCATCTTCGTGGTCCTCCTCTGGACTCCCTTCAATAGGTCCATGTCCTTCTTATGTTGATGTTAGTTCTTTAATGTTAGTTCTTTTTCTACCTTATTCCTTCAGATGGCCTCCAGCTCTCCTTCAGTAGACCTGTGGCCTACGCTTGGTTGTCATAGTGTAAATGGTAGTCCCAGTGTAAATGACCAAACGAGGCTTGAATGATTTGTCACAGAGTGCACATGGGCTGATCTCTAAGGGTCTGCTCTCCTAGAGGTTGTGTTAGACTAAAGCATTTTCTGCAAGTTTCTCTGTGTCTTGGGTGTCAAGGAAAATCACTATTTGACAGGGTGTAAACTGTCTTCAAATGTGCTTTTGATAAAATAAAGAATGTGAAAGGGTGGGGCAGAAAGAGAGTGGAGAAACAGGACTTAATAAATATGCTTAATAATGGGGGAAATGCTGGGAATGCTGGATGTTAAGTATCCCTTTGTTATCATCTCAAAGCTAAATGTGGAGAACCATGTCTTGATTATGTAATAAAGCCATTTTTAAAAATATAGGTGTTAGAGCACTAGGGAGGCTGCAAATGAAATCAGGCTGTAAAACTTGGAATGCTTGCTCTGCAGGGAGCACTGAGAGGCAGACACCAAAGTCTGTAAAATAAATAATATAAAATGTTTTTCATCCTTCACTTTTAAGAGGACAATAATCAGCAGAAGTTATTAGAAAGCACCCAAAAAAATCAGAAAATTTTGGATAGTGGAGGAGAGCTGTGTTTAATGTTATGAAAGGCATTGTTTTGTAATTGCATTAAAAATCAGGATTCATCTGGAGGTGTATGCATTTTTTTGATTATTATTTTGGTTCACATGATCTGGTTTGATATAAAACAGAGCGAGGGAGAGCCAGTGGCATACTGTGAAAAGTTACATAGTCCATTAAAGAGTTAATGGCATTAAATAGCTCTCTTTTTACAGGCTATGGATTCTGAATCAAAGAACAGTTTCATAGGAAGCTTTCTTCAGCCACCAGATAAGATGCGTCCCACAGCCTTTGCTTATATAGAATCAAAGAAGTTGGCAGCTGTTGGTGGTGACAGGCCTCCTATCCCAAATAACCAAGGTAAAACCAAAATATGTCCTTAAAGTGGTCTTTTAAATTGTTCCATGTGAAATTTCTTGAGCAAACTCCCTGTTCTGCTTTACTCAGTTCAATGACTTGCTGTGATTATCAGACTGACATTGAGACAGGATGTATATGTGTCCTGAGGGAGTAGTCTCCCTGAAGTCATACGTCTGGAATGGAAACTGCTGCAAGTCTTCTAACATCCTTATAAACTTTGGCTTTGAAAACTGTTTAACTTAAAATCATCAGACTTCCTCTAAAAGCAAAGGAGAATGCTTCAAACTCAGCAGAAGCAGTTCATGACTTTAAATACAGCAAAAAAAGATCATTATTATAGTACACTGACTGGAATTGGCTTTGTGTTTTTTGACTCCCTCTAGCTTAAAATCACTTGTAAGGTTTTTTGTGCAGTGATTCCTTGTGAGAACTTTTGAATAATGCGGACTCTTAGGAAAGTCAGCAGCATGAAAGTTAGTCTGTATGAAATATAGGTCCACTATGACTGTCCTGTGCCTTAATTGATGATTACTCCCTGGAGATCACAGGACAAATGCTCAGTGAATCAACAAGATACAATACTTGGATTTACTATCACAGACAACTTTGCAATATTGCAGACGTAGTCTATGTGTGTGATCATTGTTCTTTTATTTGAAGAATCTGTGATTTTTGTAGTAATTTTTTGCATACAGAACTTGGGCTTTTCGGATTAAAATGTTCAGTTTAATGTTATGCAGCTAAGTGTTTAAGTAATTAAATGTTTGGCATTCCAATACAGAGATGGAAGAAGTGGTCCCACTTCATCTATTTCATCTTTCTGCCCTCTGGTATCTCTGCTTTCTTCTTTTTCTTTTTTTTTTTTTTTAATTTTTATTCTAATGGGACTATGATAAGCTGATGAGAGTTGTAATGGAGCCAGAAATATTTGCTGGGTACTCCTCCACTGAGAGAATTGGTATAGGGAAACTATTAAGCTTTATAAAATGTCAGAAGAGAAGCTTTACTTGTTACAGAACACATCTCAAACTTCCACAGGTGTGTATACTTTTTGGAGAGGTAGTAGGCTTTTCCTTGTAGTTGAAATTGCAGCTTTTATTTTTGGCACGATTTTGACACATGCTAATTTGAGGCTAAAAGCAAAATCTTTCAGACTTGTTTCTATGGTTTAAAGAATGAAGTACAAGAAACCAGACATTGAATCATTACCTTTTGAAAGAATAACATTTTTGAAATGCACCTGCTCCTAAAATATCCCTTTGTATCTGATGTCCCCCCCTGTCCTGAGTCTGGTTTTGGACAGTCTGAATCTGTCCACACCACTTGGGCACATGAAGGACAAGGAGGTGATTCAGGACAGCCAACATGGCTTTACTAGGGGCAGGTCCTGCCTGACTAACCTAGTGGCCTTCTATGATAAAGTGACTAGGTCAGTAGATAAGGGGCAACCTATGGATGTGATGTATCTGGACTTCTGTAAGGCCTTTGACACGGTCCCCCACAACATCCTGATTGCCAAATTGGAGGGGTATGGGTTTGATGGGTGGACTGTTCAGTAGATAAGGAACTGGCTGGATGGTCGCATCCAGAGGGTGGTACTCAATGGCTCAAAGTCCAGATGGAGAGCAGTCACAAGTGGTGTTCCTCAAGGGTCCATGCTGGGGCCAATACTGTTTAACATTTTTATCAATGATATAGACAGGGGGATTAAAGGCACCATCAGCAAGTTTGCAGACGACACCAAGCTGTGTGGTGTTGTTGATACACCAGAGGGACGGGATGTCATCCAAAAGGACCTGGACAGGCTGGAGAGGTGGGCCCAGGTGAACCTCATGAGGTTCAACAAGAGCAAATGCAACGTTCTGCACCTGGGCTGGAACAATCCTCACCATCAGTACAGACTGGGGGGTGAGGTACTAGAAAGCAGCCCTGAGGAAAGGGACTTGAGGGTGCTGGTGGACGAGAAGCTGGACATGAGCAGGCAGTGTGCACTTGCAGTCAAGAAGGACAATCGCATCCTGGGCTGCATCAAAAGATGCGTTGCCAGCAGGTCCAGAGAGGTAATTCTTCCACTTTACTCTGCTCTGGTGAGACCTCACCTGGAGTATTGTGTGCAGGTGTGGAGCCCTCAATATAAGGACATGGACCCGATGGAGAGGGTCCAGAGGAGGGCCATGAGGATGATCAGGGGATGGAGCGCCTCTGCTACGAGGATAGGCTGAGGGAGCTGGGGTTGTTCAGCCTGGAGAAGCAGAGGCTCCGGGGAGACCTAATAGCAGTCTTCCAGTACCTGAAGGGAGCCTACAGGAAGGCTGGGGAGAACCTGTTTACAAAGGCCTGCAATGACAGGACAAGGGGCAATGGCTTTAAGCTGAAGGGGAACAGATTTAGACTGGAGATTAGGAGAGGGTTCTTCACTGTGAGGGTGGTGGAGCACTGGAACAGGTTGCCCAGGGAGGTGGTTGAGGCCCCATCCCTGGAGATATTCAAGGTGAGGCTCGATGAGGCCATGGGCAACCTGGTCTAGTTGGGGGTGTCCCTGCTGACTGTGGGGAGGTTGGACTAGGTGACCTTTGGAGGTCCCTTCCGGCTTGGACAACTCTATGACTGTATGAGTTACATTACACCCAAACTTGTGATTTAACTTGGGTGCTTGTGTTCCCTGCTTCTGTGTAAACACAAGTCCTGGGGTTTGTTACACTCAAATTGCCACTATTTCTTTGTGCTTTCTACCATTTGGAGTGATAATAGTTTTGCTTGTAGGACCTGTGATTTATAGCTCAGTTATGTGGTAAGCGTGTCCATTTTCGCCCACATATGTTGTGTGTGTGTTAGTGTACTGCTGGGGAATATAATTCATTTTAGGAGTGATCCTAGGAAGAAAATGTAGATAGTATTTTTCCATTTGAAGTGTTTTGTAGTGATAATAATAATAGGAACCGTTACTTAAGGTGTAACTGTTGCATTGTTTGCTAGCTGTGGTGGCAGCCCTGAAAACTCTTCAAGAAAAGATCCGCCATCTAGAGTTGGAGAAGTCACAGGCTGAAGATAATCTCTGCAGTCTCTCCATAGCAGCCGCTCAGTATAAGAAGGCCTTAGAACATGAATCCTACAAAAAGGACACAGTACATCAAGAACTGATGCAACAGAGGAAAGGTATTTCTCTTGAGTGATAAGGTATAGCCACAGCAGCTCCAATACTGCATAATCCAGGGAGTGTTTGTTTGTTTTAACAAACTGCTAATTAATGCACCCCCCTTTCTTTTTTGCTTCAGGATTGGGGAGGGGCAAGAACTTGATAACTGTTGATTAAATTGAGATCTTTTTGTGCATAGGTTAAACAGGTATTGCATAACCCATAAAGCTATTTTAAAGAACAAGCAGATTTCAGGTGGCATGTTTAACTCCTACAATAAACAAGCAGCTGGTTACATGTGTAACACTGCTAACTTCAGAAAAGTGAGGAGAAGGGAAGAAACCAGATTTTGGTTAGATACCTGCTGATATAAATCAAAGTAACTGCAATGCTCACACCTTTGGAATTCAAATTAGGGACTAGGTCTGGAAAAACATTTTGATTCTCATGTCTTCTATATAAAATATATTTTAACCACATGACTTGTTCAGACTAACAAAACTTTTCTTGCATGTTTTGAAGACAGAATTCCTCAATGAGATGACAGGCTGGCTAAATGTGTAACTCCCATTGCTGTACTGAATGTCTTTGTTTCTCTCTGTAGATGTAAGCGTGCAGTTAAATGCAGCACAATCCCGCTGCTCCCTGCTGGAGAAACAGCTGGATTATATGAGGAAAATGGTTTTCAGTGCGGAACTGGAAAAGAAAAGAGTTTTAGAACAACAGGTGAAGCCTTTTAGCATACTAACAAAGTAGTGACCTAGTTAAAAAGTATAGAAATGTGTAAAATTTGATCTTTTTTTATGGCCATCACTCTTCCTAAGCTCTTCTCAGGGTGGTAGCAAACGGAAGCAATTTACTGTCTGACTGACTGATGACAACTGTTCAATGAATTGTATGAAAAGACTCCCTAGGTGGAACTCTTAATGAGCAAAACCATGCTAATACTTGCACATTTGGTAGACAAAAAGGCTGCTGGAAACTTAAGTCTTCTTTGTCTGCCTGGTATTTTTCATCACTTTGCAATTTTAAAAATACGAAACTTAAACTAGTTAAACACCTTTACTGTAGTGTGTTTAGTTTTTTGCTGTCAGAAACAATTTTAGTCAGCTGCCAACTCCATTCTTGCTTACGTTTTTCCAGGCCCAGCTTCAGAAAGAGGAAGATCAGAACCGGTTAGAACTGCATGCAAAACTTGAAAAGCTTGAAATGCTAGAAAAAGAGTGTCTTAAACTTACTGCTACTCAGAGAATTGCAGAAGTAAGCATGGATGGCATGATAGTCTGAAAGTCATTCATTTGATGTAATTTGTATGGCAAATTATAATTTATAATATAATTTATAATTTGCACTCTTAATAATACTGTTTTGCAAAAATTTCCTCTGTTTAAGCTAAGATCATAAAGCGTACCTTACTGAATGCCTTACTTTGGCTTCATTTGCATAAGTCTTTTTTTCGGTGTGGGTTTTAAACATTCCTACAGTCCTATTTCATCTCAGATTACAATTGCAAGCTACTTCAGACTTCTGATTCAGCATGGCAAACTGAAGTGTGACTGATTGTTCTTGCCTTCAAATTCAGGACAAGATCAAGCACTTAGAAGAAAAGCTTTGTAAAGAAGAGCATCAGCGTAAGCTAATACAAGAAAAAACTGCTCAGGTAGACTGAGAAGATTTTATTTTATCTTATTTTTTATGACTGAAGAAAGCTATTCTCTCTGTACAAAACCTTTTTTTTATTACATTTAAACTTCACATGTATATTACTTGGGAGAATTCCTGGAATACTACCTAGACCAGTTATAAAGTACCTAGTAGAAAGCTTGCCAGGTGAGTTGCATATCTCAATCAAGGAAGATTCTACTTGGTTTTGTATTAATGATACAGTTCATCAGCCTTGAAGCTGCTGTAAGTGATCTGGGTAGAAAAAGAATTTGTAGAGAATCTGCAACTAAATCAGATAACCTTAATTTACAATAACTAGAAAGAGTCATGTAAGAAACCTTATGCTCGAAGTAAGATTGGTTATTCTGTTTGTTTTCCTCTTTTTGTTAAGATCTGCTGCAATCTAATGTATTGGACCATACTTGGAAAAGCCTTTAATCAGTGATCCTGTTACATTGTTCATTAAGTGAGATCTTGCATAATTCATTATTCTGTGAAGCCATAGTCAGTTTGTTGGGCCACCATCCATCTGAGAGAGGAATATTTGCCAAAGAGAGCAAAATCAAAGAAACCTTTTGTTAAAAAGGGCAAAGTATCCCCATAAAGTGCAGCCATTTTGAAGCAGCAGTTGTGGTGGCATTTTCTTGGGGCAGGGCAGGGGATGCAGAGCTGAACAATAATATTGAAAGAACCTAGACATAAGGGAAGCTGACAGCTTAAATTAATTCATCACTGCTGTCAGTTTTTATACCTCATCCAAGGATGATGTATAAAATCATCCTTGAAATAACATGTAGATTGTAGCCCAGGTATCTGACCACCTTCAGAATCCAGCAGAATGACACAATTGAAAACTTGCAGGTTTGGGGGTTTCTTGTTTAAGCTGCTTGCTGCTGCAGAGCAGGCAGCCTACCATGGAGATTTTTATCTTCTGAGAAACATAGTAAGAATGACTTTCCCAGAACAGATAGTCTGACTTTGGCAGTGTTATAAGCATTTGCTCAAGAAAGGACTTGGGCGTAGTAAATTGAGTCCTAAACTAGTATTAGTACCATCTTAGTTCACTGCAGGACGGATTTAGGTCTGTTGCATTGGGTTGGGCAACACAGGGTGTGGGGTGGTCCACTTCCTTTTGATGACAGAAAAGCCAGAATAATCTCACCTTTGTGATGGACCTCCAGCATTGTTTACCCGGAACTGTTACACATGCCAAAACGAAGTCCTTGTCCTATGTTTAATTGGGAATGGCTGTTGTCCTGTTTATCACAGGCTGTTATATCAACTTTGAACTACAGAGCAATCGGAGGATTGTCCAGCAGGTTTGACCTCGGTGTTACACAGAGAGGCTCAGTTCTGTGTGTCGCCAGATTGTGAGATCCAAATGTTCATATTCTTTGGATTTTATGAACGGATGGGGCAGGATTGGCTTATCTCAGTTGCTGGTTGTCACAGTGGAAAAATACAGCTGCTGCATCTGAATATGTAAATGAGGACCTCTAAGACAGAGCTGCAAAATCTGTCTGATACTCTGTCATCCTAGTAATCTGTTCAATTTTCAAGTGTAGCCTTCCAAGCAGGACAGTTAATAGTGCCCTTAATTGGTTCTTACCCATGCATGAAAGAGGGCATTAATTAAACGATGTGATTTCATACTCCTAATACTACATTAAATGGTTGTTTTCTTTTTTTGCTTCTTCCCACAGCTTCAAATAGGATTTGAGATAAACAGAATTTTGATGTCTTCAGTAACATCTCAAAATGAACCTAAAAAGGAAAACAGGAAGAAGAAAAAAACTAAGGTAACATGAAAGTTTTTGTTAGCATACTGTTGCTGATAGCATCTGACTTGCACAGAAATTGGAATTTGTGAAAAACGATGATGTAAAAGGCACTTGATTTGTCTGCTGCACTTTACTCTATTTCCAAAGGGATGTACAGTGCTGAATACCTCTTTTTTCTTTTTCCTTTGGTAGTTAAAATGGTATTAGGGCTGGTAGGACCTCAGTGGAAAACTTTCCCTTACCAGGCTGACGATAACCACTGTTACAGTGTTACGGCCATTCCCCATGCCCTGTCTTAGCTGCCTTTCAGTTTATCTGGCAAAACTAGTTTCCAAAGCAATTTTAACTAGGCATGTTAAGATGGTGTGTTTGAGGGGGATTGCTGAAATCAAGAGAATTCATTTTGCAACACATGTTACAGGTCAGTCAAAATTTTGCAACTGTGGTTTTGCAAACTTGAAGTAAGCAATGTTCAATTTCTTTAATGTCAACCTAATTGTCGAACTATTTGCTAAATGCATCTGGAATAAAATTTACTTGTCTCAGCTGTTGGAAAGTCCTACTCTTTCCACATACAGGAGGAAATTTTTTTTTTTTTTAACCAGAGGGAAACTGACGTGATGCATTTCACTGCTTGTTTATTTGAATTTTTCTTATTTAAAAAAAAAAAGTTTAAGATTGTGCTGTTGAGTCAGCTGATTGGAATTTCTTGTCTTACTTTTTCTGTCTATCTTATGGCAGGGAAATCCTACAATGAAGAAAATGCACCTTTCACATTTACATGTAAAGGCTGGTGAACTACCTTTTGTGGCTGGGAAGGTGAGTGAAAGCAAATGTTCTTGCTAAATTGGCGTCTACAGTTTGAGTAAGTCTCTTCACTGTAATTGTTAATCACTTCTGTAAACCACTTAATAATTTTGTTTTAAGTCTGTCAGCGCCAGCCATTCTGTTAGTGCAAATGTCCAGAGCGTGTTGCATATTATGAAGCATCGCAACCCACGTATCTCACCACAAAGCCAAGGAAGAGCTACATCTGGAATTTCAGGACACGGTGCAGTTTCAAAATCTGTATCCTCTTGTTCCACATCACCTACTGCCACCAGAAGTCTGTCGGACCTTCTGTTGGCCATACAAGATGAGCTGGGCCAGATGAGCTTGTGAGTACTTATCCCTGATGTTGTAAATTACTTCAGTGGTAGCCCTGTGAAGCTACAGGTGTGCTATAGTTGAACCAAGCCTGTTTTCAGTGTCAGACTACTTGTTGACAGAATGGCCTGAACAGGCCTGACTGGTAGGATTTTTCTCATTCAAACAATTCTTTCTATCCTGGTGTTTAACTGATCTTGTAAGCAAGCAACATACTCTTCAGCTGGGTTTTTCGGCTTCCACATCCTGTGCTTAACCAAGCTGCTACTGAAGTAACAGCTGCAGCAAATGAAAAATCTTTCAGGCCTGTGCTTTTTAGAAATTTTGAACATACTCTGAGATCTACAGAGTACACCAAGAGTGTTCTCCTGGAGAAGGCTGCAAAGGTGGTGTTAACGTTGAGCAGGCCTGCAGCATGCAGTCAGTTTGGGTGGTAGAATAGGTTAGTACAGCTGTGTCAGGAATAGTCCTGTCACAACATCTAGCCTATTACTTTGTCCTCAGTCTTTCTGTTTTCTCTCTGTATGTGCATACCTGATGGGTCTTTGTGCTGAGACAGTGTGGCATTCATTCCTTTTCCTTCTTGGTAGCAGGAGAACTTGCCAGTCCTGTAAAGGGGTTGTGAAAGAGGGACAGTCTCCTGCCAGCAAATGGGCAGGGTGTGGAAGAATATAACGCATTAGGTGGGGGTATATATATCTTTCTAGCCATGCAAGTAAATGTGGATTACAACTTGTCGTGTTCTTAGGCATCTTGCCATTAATGCAAGCTTGTAGAATTGTGGGCCAAAGCTATGTAGCTGGTCATAGTAGACATGTCAACATGATGAGCTGTGGTTGGAACAGAGGAGGATGTGTTGGTTAAACCAGTTAGGATGCTAACACTGGTTTGAAATCCTTAGTGTGGCAAAATTTAAACTGGCAACCAATCTCTTCTTCAAAAAGCTTTGGCTTACTCATGGCAATTCAGGGACAGGCGCTTTTTTTATAACAACCAGCAGTTGCTTCAATTAAACTGTGAAGCAGCAGCAGTTACTCAGAAGTCAGAAAGAAGCTGTGGCCTTTATAAAGAGATTATTAATCTAAAAGATTGTTTCTGTTTTCGACTAGCTCAGATATCTAGGGGTCAAGTAGATCTACACAATTTCTTTTTCTTTAGCTGGTTAATTTGATTAACCAGCACACCTCATTGCAGATCTTTTTTAGTAGAATATTTCACTTTGAATTGCTATAGTTGAAAAACTATAAATTAAATGTACTAGTTTAAACAATACTTTCCTGAATTACACTAAGCTTTCAAAGTCTGCTCTAAATTGGGCAGGAGGTTAAAATACCACACTACATAGCTGCTGCTCACTTTCCAAATTCTTATTTTGCACACTATTACATGTGTAGTTGTTATGATTGTGGGAAGAGGGAGGAATAAGATGCCCATCAGCTGCAAATTTGGAATAGAAAATCTGACCCACTGGAAAGACTTTTTCTTTTGTAGTGTGAATATAGTCCAGATTAATGTGGATTGTGTGAGGGTGTAAATAATGCTAAATTGCTGTACTCTGGACAAAATTACTAGTAACTCCTGAAATACACTGAAAGTATCCAAAGTAATCTTATAACGAATACTTAGTGTGCCATTCTTGTCTTTAATAGCAAGCATCAAGAACTTCTGAAGAAGATACAGGAGACTCAAGACTCCAAAGTTCGTGAAGACCTAGAACAGGAGCTGCATTGCCTTGTAAAACAAATGGAAATTAAAGGAGAACAAATATCCAAGCTGAAAAAACACCAGGCTGCTGTAAGAATAAGATGTAAACTCTCTAGCTGGTAACACCCTAGTTGAAGGCTGCCACAACTCTGCCTCCTGTTGGCATTAACTAGAATGTCACTGGAATGCTTAAACCAGGATTATGGTTGATTACAATCAGGCTGCTAGCTCAGTGTTCTTGTACCTCCAATTCCTTCTTTTGATCAAGAAAAAGTGCTTACAGCTGGCAGCCAGGTATCTGTGCTAGTGCAAAAACTTCCTGCCCTGTGGCAGTTCTGCACTACAGAGCTGGGTTGCTCAGTCTGTCACTTCCGCTCACTGCATCAAGACAAACTATTGAGATTTCATTCCTTTGTGTCCTGTCCCTCTGGAAAATAAGAAGGAAGCTATAATTCCTGTACATACTGGATTAAATATCTTTTATATTACTGAAATATTGAAACTTTTTGTTAACCAAATAGTTTGACTGCAGCTTCTCCAAAGTTATAGGCAGACAAGCCTTTCAGTTTTGTTTAACCCCTGACCTCTATGCATTCTGGCAGTTTTTATTCTAGAGCCATAGAAAACAGCTTTCATACATGCCCATATAAAATCATTCTTCTGTAGATGGACAGCTTAACCCCTTTGTCACATTTTGTTCTGGAACATATGATAAAAAATGCAATCCATAGTTCTCTCTGATATTTTTCTACTCTTCCATCTCTTCTTTCAGGATAAATAGACTTACCTAAGAACTTTGCTTATATAGGAAACAAAAAAAAACTGTGTGAGACCTCATGAAAGGGGGAGGTGATGGTTAATTCAAATCTGACCAATTTTATTTGCGTTCATTCGTTGATAGATTTTACTCACTCAAACCTTTTATTGTCTGCATAATTGCAATCACAAAGGTGCTTATGTCAAAGTAATCTCAATGTTGCATGTTAGCAATATGGACAAAGGACATTAACTGTTGAGTCCTCACTGCCTCTCAGCAGTGTCAACTGTTTTTTGGATAAATCCTATATTCTTGAGGAGCAAGCAATTACAGTGTTATTCCTTACCTCAGAATCACGTTGACTTCATCCTCCAGGAACCTGGGATGATGGACAACAACTGTGCCTTTGTTTCTTCCTTTTGCATATCTTTATGCCTGTAGTCTGTCTTCATTTTGGGATGATGAGAAAAGGAATAGCACATAGAGTGTGGTGCAACCTTGTTGTCATCCTTGCCTGTTATCTGGGTGCAGATCTACTGGCAAGTCATCTGTGCTCTGGTACAGCCTTATCAGAGCACACGCCTTAGGGTTATGATGTAAATAGCACATTCTTGGTGTTTGTCTGTTTGATTACTGTCCATCATGTGCTGGTTATCAATACAGGCCACTCCTCTAACCCTTGGCCTGTATAGTTTTTTTCTGGTGCTTTTGCACACAGACATTTCTGTTTGTATTTTGTACACATCAGTCCTCAATATTTCTGATGCATATTTCTGCTTTTAGAACTTGTCACACTAAAAATGCTGTTGTCATCTCTGTTTCACAGTTAATAATATGTTCTAGAATGCAATTAAAGTTAATTATTTTTAGAAATGGACTTAAAGCCTAAATTGGCATATGGAATGCTTCCAGCCTAATTTTATCTCTGGGAGTGACCTTTTCATGCCAAGTGCAAGTCAAGACTTGTTATTTGACTTATTAAAAAACATTCTTTAGTAATCAACCTTATTTATTGTGTTTTCTAATTTTCTTATGAGGCTTCAAAGTAAACTGCTTAGATACAGTAACAGTATGTATTTTATAGGTTTGTTAGTGTTTTCTTTTTTTGTAAGGGTAGCACAATCTGAAAGGGAAAAAACTGTTGTAAATATAAATTGGTAACAGATGATGTTCCATCTCTCTCAGGCAAGCATTTTTACCTTAGGGAGTGATGAGGTTCAACAACCTATTGAGTGTGGGTGAGCTCAGTTCTCTGTAATGCTTTCTGTGTGGGCGAGGTCAGTTTTCTGTGGTGCTTTCTGTTAACAGCCAGACAACTGTGTGCACATTAGTAGGTTTCAACTTTTTTTTTTTTACATGTCCCTCTTTAGTTTGGAGTTTGGTAGAAGTCCAGTAAGCTTTACAGCTGTAGGTCTTCTGAGATGTAATGTTCTAATTAGTAATCTTTCTTCCTAGGTGCAGAAATTAAAGAGAAAAACTCAGAAATTGAAGCAAGGGGCAGCTCATGTTGAACTAAAGTGTGGTGATCAAAAGAGAGCAAAGGAGATTCCAGTCACTGTAAGGAAAAGTTTATCTAAATCTTGTCCTGGGCAGAAAAGCAGAAGCTCCCTTCAGCTGCTAAAACATGTGCAGAAACTTCAGTCAACACTGAAAAAAGATGATATAATGTGGGAACAATAGTACTGAAGTTTACTGTGTTAAACATTTTTTAAGTTACCCAACAGCTAGTAAAGTTTTAATTTCGCAAAATACTTTTTAAAAATAAAACAGGTATAGCAGAGACACAGATTTACATTCTAAGCTGCCTTCTCGCTAGTAGGTCAGCTTGTTCACCTCAGAATTAACTTTCATGTAAGTAGCTATAATTCAACTACACTGACTTGTAATAAAGCATTTTAATGAATTAATGAAATACTTGCTCATTGACAGGTCAAATAAAATTTTATTCCTTTTTTTACACTTAAAATAGTATGCAATCTTTGGTGTCCTGTTCTCCCTGCTGCCAAGGAGATACTCAGAGCTTGCTTTTCCAGAATGACTTGGGCTAGTGCTTCTGTTCAAATAAAACCAGTGTTTTCCCTTTTCTCTATGAACTGAAGATTTGGATCATTGCAACTGAGGCAGAAGAGGTATTGTCTCTTATTATATACATTATCATTATTATTAATATTATTACTCTGTAAGCTTTATTGACAGTCTTAGTATTAGGGACAGGTAGGGATTAGAAGCACAACCCATGACTTGGTTAAACCATAATAACATGAGAGTGTTCTTGATAAGTACAGGGAAGGGGCCACTACCAAAAGCCTGGGTGCTTGTTTTCTTGTCAACAGAACTGGCTTCTACCAGAGTATAAAATAATTGAGGTGTTATAGAAAAGACCTTGAACTGCATACCAGTACATGTTGTGGAATTCGTGATCTCTTCTACTGTACAGTTTTCATGTGTACGACAATTTTCCATGCTCATACAAATGCAAGATGGGTCTTTATGCTAACAGTAAGTGTGCTCTTTTCCAACTCCCACTATGTACATATGGTAAAAGACATAACAGTGAATTCGAATCAACACTGGTTATTTAGTTGCAATAAATTCTTGTCTCGAGGTAACTGACTATTACTGATTTTCCTGGGTGTTTGCATATGTCAGAAAAAAATAGCTTTCTCAGGATGTATCAATGAAGTTCTGCTGCAGATCTCTGGTATGAAGAGAATGCAGTGGTTTTCTCAAGCCCCTTTGCAGGTAAGGATAAAAATTGGATACATGCTGTGTTGTCAAGGGTTTTGAACAAAGGGTAGTAATGATGTATGCTCTAATGGAAAGTTGGGTCTTTGGATTGATAAATTTTGCTCTGGCACCCTGCAAGACAAAAGACTAGGAAAAGTTTCAGATAATTAATTTCAATTTAGAATAGTCTGTTACAATCCTTGACAGGAACTGTGTGTGTAAGCTTTTAGGGGCTGGGGGGGAGTTTATACGTGGTGGAAAACCGGGTTGTTCAGCTGGTATTTGGGGATGAGTTTCCTCTGCTTTGTTGAATTGTATGGACATCCTTCTTACTGATGGGTTGTCTCTGGCTTAGAAAAGCATGTTTTGTGCCTGAAAACACTTAAACACAGTTCTAAACATGTTATTTTCTTGGTACAGATAGCATTTCTGAGGTAGGTTCATGTATTTCTGGACACTGGAATTGCTGATACCAGAGACAAAAGAAAAGTAAGTGTTTCTGCTATTATCATTTTCAGATTGTAGGTATTGTGCTGCCATGAGATAAGCCTTTCCCATTCCTAGGGGTAGTTAAATAATCTCTGAAGCCCTGTATCCGTGTGTGAGAGAGCAAGCGAGAAGGGCCTTACCAAGCCCTAGACAAAAACCAGCAGGTGTTGGATTGACAGAAAAATTGCAGGCAACTTGCCCCAAAATCATAAAAACTGATAGAACGGCTTTGCGCAGGGGCAGGAGCGAGAGCAGGAAGCGCCAAAGGTTTGCAGCTGGGGGCTGAGAGGCCATCACAACTCCTATAGCTTGGGGTTGCTATAGGGACAGCTGGGCCTGTCCAAGCAGGGAGCTGGCACATCAATCACCTGCTCCCTCTGTGTCTTGACCTGGTCTTTTTGTTAACTATAGAAAACCCGAGAAAGGGGGCCGTTTTGGTGCTGGAGCTGGAGAAGGAGGGCCCCAACTCCTCTCTCGGACAAGGGGCTGCGGTGGAAGGTGGCAGCTTTGGGTCAGTCAACCAGGTATTGCATGGGTCAGTGCTTAAAACTATGGAAGTGTTGAATAGTCAAGTTTTCAAAATGTGTGTGCTGACAGGGGCTGTCCAGTTCCGGAGCACAGCTGCCGTGTTTGGCTTTCTCTGGGGCCAGTGCCTGGAGTGAAAGGGAAAACTGCCGGTCCTCCCGGCAGCTGGGCTTTTTGTGTCCCTGCCTGCTTCGGAGCAGGACAGGGAGCTGAAAAAGTTGTTGGGCTGTCCCAGCCTGGAGCTGGGATTCGAGAGGGGAAACTATGAACAGATGATATGCGAGCTGACATTAGTTGACAGGGGGACATCCCTTGTATTTCAACTTGGAAGTTTTCATTGTATTTTAATAATTCTTTTGTGCTGCTTTTTTTTCTGGAGCTTTTATTTCTCTAATGCATGTGTTTTCACACGCTAAAGCAAAGCAGATGCGCTTCAGCATGGGCTGAGGGAGTCAAACCGGATATAAAGAAAGTGTATCCCAAACAAGTTTTCTGACTTGAAGAAACACAAAAAATTTGTTTTCAGGTTGTATGTTGGGGGAAGGGAGATGTATAGAGTAGGAGATCAGTTTACGTATTTATTGATTAACATATTCACAGTTTGAGGCAATTGTCAATCACATAAGATAAGTCAGTCTTCAAATAAATATGCAGCGATGAATAATTCTGCAGAAACCGCAGTGGTAAAGTTAGCCTTATGCACAAATGCTGGCGAGGTTCAGCTCTGCAAGAATTGGGCACGCAGAGTGAGCTTTGCTGGCATCTGGATGCTTCACATCTTTACACTCCAAACAAGTTCTGGCTTTGAACTCCATAAACGTACATTTGGAGAAAGCAGAGTGGTCAGAGCAGGCTTCTTCACAAGAACAATATGTTTTGGCTGAATAAGTGCTTGCTCTACTCTTTTACAGATTCTTGTTTTGATTTATATTTTGCGTGGTTTTGTTTGTCTTCTCGGACAAAACTGTGTATTTTTTAATGAATGTTTTGAATCTAGCTATAAAGGACAGCAGACAAACCCACGCACTGATCAAAAAAAAAAAAAAGAGACTAATTGGCTTATTTACTCAAAATCTGGGTCCTTTTACACAGAGTTATGCAAAATTGCCACAACAGGTTTTGTTAGTGTTTGAATCTAGGGTCATATTTTATGGTTACACATTAAGGAAATTGGACAAAAGATGTAGGTCAAACAGTATAATTAAAAATACAGACCATCAAATTGTATCCAACAATAGCTCACTTTCCTGCTGCTAATGAAATATGCTAGCACAAATTAATGGTTTGTTACTTAAGTCTGCTGGAAAGACTTTGTCCTAGTACAAAAGGCATTCAGTTTGAGCATGTGTGTTACAATCCTCTAACCAGCAAAGCTGGAGGTTGGACATAGCTATAAATCCAGTGCGTTCTGGGAATAGAAGCTGGCAAAAACACTCCCAGCAAAATGATCAGGGCAGGATCTCGCTGGGATTTGGATACTGGCTAATGTAACTAAGTGCAGATGTTTATGTGGACCAAAAGACATTCCCAGAATAAGAGTACCGTACAAACACACAATGATTTTTATAGCAGGAAAAAAACCCAAGGAAGTGGGGATAATAAATCGTGTGCTCTTCTTTCTGATGAAGGATTTTCTGTTTTCCTCAGCTGGTCTGCACTGAAGTGGGCAAGGCTGCCTCTGCTGTATCCACTGCTGGAGTCTGTTGAAGCTTCTGGAGGTCGCTTGGGTTGCAGTTTTGGTGCTTATCTGAAGGTCTCCAAAGGCTCCCTGTGTGAATCCTGTAGTCTGTCTTCCATCAGTGGAGAGAAGCAAGCATTTCTGAAAGTGTTACCCTAAGGTAACAGCTGAAACAGGTCAGATGAATCTTATCCCAAATTCCTGGTTCTCTCTAGCAACTACAAAGGGAGTCTGGGGTGATCTGTGAGCTTAAATGAAGATATTTATACTGTACAGAGTTAGGCCAAAGAAATTCTGATGAAATATGGAGCTCCTTCCTCAGATTTCTGGGGATCCTGAGTTAGCTCCTGAAAATCTTCAAAAGTACTGGGTAAGTCCTGGGCTGCTGACAGCCTGGGAATCCTGTGCATTGCCCTGCATGCAACCATTTTTCCTCCTGTTTTCATGTCAGCTTCTCATCCATTGGCCTCAATGTGGGTGCCTGTCCTGAGAACATGCTTACTGTAACTTCCCCATGATGAGTAGCCTCACTGATCCCAAACTAGGAAATGAGGGGCTCAGTGTTCTGTGGGTCAGGAATACAAGACTACTATAGGGTTTTATTTTTCTGGTACTTACGATGACTTCTTTTTGCAACCTGAATTTGTTTATGGACAGCTTTATTGTTTTGCCAAAAGTTTTGCTTTATACCCTGAAAGATTAATTCATATTCCCACTGCATGTCTCTGCTACCCTAACTTTACTTCCATGTTCTCAAAAAGCAGTCTTAAATAATTCCTATTAGTTTCATAACCATACCTGAATTATTTTTATCTGAACTCCACTGCTTGCATAGTGGCATCTTTTTTTTTCTTTTGGCTCCTTCTTACTTATATAGCTGAAAAAAATGCCTACTCTTTATTTTCCTTAGTAACTTTTAATGTAGCTGATATTTCTTGTTTTAGTTCTAGGCTTCCCGAGGCCTAGGCCTCTGATATTTTCATTTTTTTCTTTTTTTTTTTTTTTTTTCCCTGTTTTGGTTCTGTGCCTACTCTTGATTACTTTTTGGTGGGCTCCACTATCCTTACTTCCAGAGCATTCCCCCTGCTTTTATTCTTTTATTTTGCAGGCAAAAGATTCTCCAGCTTCTCCAGTGGTAAAATCCTTGAGGTATTAGTTGCATGAGTTTTCTAATTACTTTTATTAATTTCTCTAAATTAGCTCTTTTGGACTGTAATACTTTGCATACACTTCTGGTTTTATTCTTCTATTCTAACTCAGATAACGATTGCTTCTCTAATGTTCTCACCACTTACCAAAACTCTCTGAAATACCCTCTAGGTTCAGTGAGTAACTGAAGATATTTGTAGAGCACGGCAGGCTTAGGTCTTTTCAGTACTAATCTAATCAAAATCTCCATCTCTATTCCTCACAGTAAGTAAATTAATGCAAATCGATTCCCTTTGACCTCTTACCTCTCCTAGCTGTTCATAAATGTCAATCCATTAAAATACCAGACTATCCCATCACCTTTACCATAAATTCAGTCTTGCCAAAGCATCTTGTATCCTACTGCCAAGGTGTGGTTTCTATTCCATTTTGTTTATATTATGCTTACAGTGTCAGCTTTCATGTCTTGCCTCACTAGCTCAAGCTCTAGCCTAGGCATCTCTTTGTTGTGTATGAATATACTGGCTTCTTCTTATTGATTTCACCCGGGTCTCTAGCTGGGTTTGGTAAAATCTTTTACTCTGATTTTTTTTAGGTAACACTTCCTTTCTCATTTTAGTCATCCTATCCCCTGGTGTTTCTTTTATTCCTTTTTACTTGAATTTCCTCCTCTCTCAGCTGTGAAATGCAGCTGAAATTCAGATATTTGAGTTCTCTGATTCCTTCCCACAGTTGCTTTCTTTGCAGTTCTTATCAGTGAGGCCAGTTCCATAACAAGAGGCAAGGATTTGCCCAAGACCTTTGGATACCATCAACCAAGAAGAGCCTCTGAAAGGTACATCCTGCACTGCTGTATTCAACCTCTTGACCATCTCCTGTGTTTGTCAAGTTAGACCTATGACTGGACCAACAGCTGCTATTTTTCAGTGGTCTCTCATGAGAAAAAAAAAAAAAAATAAAGGAGAAACTATGTCCCCAGAGCAGCCACTTTTCTGCAAAGCATTGAGAAATAGATGCTACAGGTGCTTGCTCTGTGATTACAAATGAGTTCACCTCTTCCTCCCCCTTGCCCGCAAGAAAGAACCCCCAAACCTTTCTGCAATGACTTGCTTCTTTCCTTAAAAAGACTATTTCCTTTTTTGGTTTTGCTTTCTAATTCATTATGTCTCTCACTGACAAGTGAATAGAATAACCATAATTCCAGATGTTGGGAAGAGAGCACAGCTACATTAGAAATTCTCACAAAGCATGTATTTCCCATTAGAATGGAGTGACTTTGGTATTAGCAGATTATTTACAGACAGTACATTTGCAAAAAGTGGCATGTCTTGCAAATTCTTTTATTCCTTGTATTCTGGTAAACTTCAAGTGATAGTTTCAGGTGAGACAAATGGGGAGAAAATAGATTTCGAATGTCAGCAAAAAGTTTCAGTTCTTATGTAAAATGTTTTCTTCAGCACACCATGTTTCTTGTTTAATTGCCTAACATTTCTGAAATGTCCTTAAGAAACTGAATGAGGGAGGGAGAAGATGGCATTTGTTAGTGGGGTGCAGGAGGATTCTTGAAAATTTTTGGCCAAACTCACTTTTTCTCCTGTTTTCCTCAGGCTGGCAATCAAAATGGGAAAAATCACATTCACCCAGTTCTGTTCCTGATATTTAAAGGAAAGTCTTCTTGTTATAGGAGATGCTGAATAACCAATTCTTTAATGAAGTTGCTATATATTATATATTGTCTATATAGGAGTGGGAATTCGTGTTTTTATGTAGACAGTTTTCCAGGTCCAGAATTCACAAGTGATTTGCTCTTGATAAAGGAACTTCTTCTTGACTCATCTTGGTCTTTTGGTCTGCCAAACTGAAATAGGCAAAATGGATGAAGTATACCAGGTTTCTTCTACTGGCAAGTCCAGCAGCTGGAACAAGAACTAGCAGCACAGCTGGCGAAGCTGAAGGCAGGAATAGAAGACAACAGGATACTCCAGGGAATACCGAGTCAGGCATACAGGTAACGAGAATTTGCTGGGGAATGAGGGAGAGAGTGAGATTATAGCAATGCATAGTGTCTCTTTGGGTATTTTTTTAGTCATGATACAAAAGTCATTTGTCTATATAACTGTTCAATTTTGAGACCTGAATACACACATGGGAGCCAGGAATAGCAGCTTTCTCATTGTGTCTACCACAGAATTATGGTTGAAATGGAAAAGAATGTCAAAACATAAACTGAATTGATTTCATGTGTATATTGCAAACAAAACTTTAAATCTCCCTAGCATGTCAAGTATTTTCTTTCTTCCAATGAAGAGGAAGTAGCTTCAGACATAATGCTGAGATGTATAAACAGAATGGTTGCATATAAGACAGCTGCTCTCACTTTTCTCAGAGATGATGAGATGCAAGCTATGACAATGTACCAGGGTTTGGAATTACGTTTCAAGGAAGCTTTAGAACACCTGGAGAATATTTGGAGGAAGACAGAGGTCAAGAACGCTTGATCAGCACACTTGAGGCAAAAAGGAGCTGGACTTATGTCTCCACTCCATTTTCTCTAGGTTATAAGTCTTCAGACACATGGGAGATTGCTGTAAAGACGTAGGGAATAAAATTCTGTTTGCACTTATGAATAGGACAGAAAATAATGGCCTAAATTCAAACTTTCCAAAGATTGTGTTAATTAAGCACTCATATCTGGACTAGGAGGTTGTCGACCATCCTTGATTGGGGGTCCTTAAGAAGAGGATAGACAAACACCTTTAGAGAACAGATTTACTTTTCCCTGCCTGAAAGCAGTGGAAGTGGTAGATGATCCCAAAAACCCTCCAGCTCCTACCTCCTTAGGGCTCTAAGATGTTCCAGCAGTTTCCCATGTATTGCTTTTGGACAAGACTCAGGAGCCCTTTTTTAAATGGTCCAGTTTTCACCTGTGTTTTTAATTTACATGCATTCATTTTATTCAGTGAAATAAAAATTCTGTAATGTATGCTTGCTGTAAGTATATGGATGCATGAGAATTAAAAAATAGTTTTCCTCCAGAGGATTTCTCAGCCCCTCCTTCGGTGATATGTGCATATTAGGAAGGAAGTTGTCTAAATTGTGAAGGATGCTTGTCAAGGAGCTCCACTGCATAGCTGTGGGTTGAAATAATGTGCCCATAGACCTGACAAGCATCCAGATGGACCCTTCAAGGGCTTTGACTAAAAAATGGAGGTGGAAGAAAACAGTTTGCCAAAAAATGTCTGCTACTGAAATAAGTTCTGCTGCTTTAATATAGGGTTTTCATACCATTAAACTTGCATACTGTTAATTTCACCATCTGAGTCTTTGTTGTGCCTGAAAAATGTTTGGTTTATACCAGCTGGTATGTAACATCCTGTTAAGCTTTTTTTTTTTTTTTTTCCCTGCAGTTCTGTTCCAGTTCCAAAGGATGCATCTTATTTCAGAAAAGAAAGGGAGTGAATACTAAAGAAATGCTTACAGGTAGGCAGCTATAGAATACACTGGCTTAAAAAAAAAATCTCTTTGCTCTTTACCAAGTAGTAACTGAAAATTAAAATCAAAGAATGTGATATATTTTTTGGAATCTGGGCCTATAAAGACAGAATGGGAAGGGTTGTAACGTTGATTGTGCATTAGTAGAACAGCATAACCTTTCTTTTATTTGACTAACAATGTGGAACTGGCTCTGCAGCATTTATTTATGTGACAACTCCCAATTAAATTCAAAGCCCAAACATTTTTACTGTATTTACAGCTTGCTTTTTTTTTTTTTTTAGTATCCTGAAAAGGAGATCTATTCACCATCTGCTCCGTTTGCAGGTGACAGAAGCAAAACCTCTTGTTATTCAGGCTGATGCCATGCAGAGGGAGTTAGAGAGCTGCTGGAGAGGGGAGCACACAGCAGCAAACTTGCCTCTGGTTCTACACCAGGTAGGGCTCCCGCTTGCTGCAAAGAGCCTGGAACTTTCCTCTGGCCCAGCAGGTTGCACTGTGCACATTTGAAAATAAAAACTCCTTCCTGAAAACGGGCAGGAAAATGTCAGCGCTTGCAGTTTCCTTGTACAATGTGGAAATTTCCTCTTCTTTTTCTTTAAAGGACAGGAATCTAAGCCAGGTCAGGTGGGCCCGGAGGAGGTTCTCCCATTCCCTGGTGCTTTTGTGCTGTTCTTGTACTTATGTGTTGTGGGTCACTTTTATTTTCATTTTTAAAGTGGATTTCAAATTTCTAGGTCCAGTGGACTGAATTCTGTCATTTTCCTTGTATTAAGTCCTTTTTTTTTTTTCATTCTCACTGTATTACTTCTACTTGGACAACTTAGGGGGAGTACCCTTCATGGATAAATATAACAACACAGTGGTCTTTGGAGACTGATTAGCTGTTGTTTTGGTGTTATTCTCTGATGCTTATGATGATCTATACACTGCTTAAGTATCCTATAATGTTAAGCTGCTGTTGCTTATGAATATGTGATTTGTTGGTTAATCCTGATTTTATTCAGGTTTTTTAAAGACAGAATTACTCAGCTAGTCCAGAGTAAATATTTGCACATGCTTAAATGGAAGAAATTTTGTACACACAGCAGTGTTATTGAACAGTTTTATCCTCTCTATCAGATAGGAATCAAAAGCTAGGATCTAGCACATATATATATAGCACAGTAGCCGTTTATGAAAAACAAAGTGTTAGCAATGGCACTTTTTTCCACTCTAATAAAAAGCTATTTACCTTAAGGTGATTTGTCTAGAATTTGTCTCTGGCCATTCACTCTCATCGATCTGATAATGGTCACTATGAGCTGCTCAGAGACATTCACTATTTGAACACTATTTGAATTTGCTTTTCCTGCTTTTCCTCATTCGGTTGGAAATACCATTTGCAGCATTTAGGAAGGAAATAAGCCTCTGAAATTACTCTCAAACTAGGGTTCCTTATGCGGTAGAAATGCAACGGCCTTCTAGGTAATAGGAGAAGAAGATACAGAAATGTAAAAATGACAACATCTCTTTTATATACATAAACAGAAGTGAATTAGTCACATCATGGAAGAGTACAACGATGCAGTCCAGAGGGCAGCAAGACTTTCAGCAGCAAGGGAGAGTTTCCTGGCAGGAAAGAAAAATCTGGTGAATGGAGTGACACAGGGAGGTCTGATGATTTGCACTCGGTGGTTAGTGTGTCACCTACGCTCTCTGGAGGGCATTCGCCGTTTTCTCTGGGTAAGATGAGCATTTTTTGAACAGTGAAGAATGATTATGAAACATTAAAGTCTTGGATAAGAAAGTAAACTGAGGAAGATCAAATCCAATGTAAAAGAAATCTAGAGGTTTGTAGATAACGAGCTCGACTGTGTACATATGACATTCAGTTCTTTTAGCAGACTGATTTTACTAGAAAAGAAATGCTGCAACGATAAAGCTGAACTTAGGTTAAATGGAATAATGAGCTCCCCGGGTGCAGTGTAGGTAGTGTTGTGCTGCTTGGATTTGAGATCCAGGATGAGAAAATAAAAAAGTCTCTCCAAGCTTTTTCTGTATTATTACTGTGATGGTGTCTTAATAGAGCAGAACACTATCAAGGGGCTGAGTCATCTCAGTGAATAGACTAGACTTGGGGAGTACTTGTTTAAGTGCCACACTTTGAAGACAAATGTGAATACTTCCTTGTTTTATCTTGTTTGTTATTATATGAGTGCTACAAGTCATTGACAGTGCATAAACTTTTGGAATTATACATAATGGCTAACTATGGTTTGTTTTTTCTCTTTTGTATTTTATTACTAAATTTGCAACTGAATAGTTTGTATGCTTTCTAAGTGACTGGGAATAACAACAGTTATGTTTTTATCTCCAGGTTCTCCAGCAGTTGCCTATTTCCCACAGAATAAATGTGGCTGATGAGAAATGTCCTGATGTGGTCCAAGACAACTGCGTCTAATTAAGAAATGCTTTTGACAGGAATTCAGATATTTTTAATATTGATGTGTTTCCCTGTTCAAGAGTTTTAAGAAGAAATGGTGAGAAATTATCAGCTTTCCTTTAAAACCGCAAGTTCTACAGATAATGCATTTGTTGATGTGTGGTTCAGAAAGATACTTGTGGGATCAACTCGGTGGAGAATTTAGTATGTTGTACCGATTATGCCAAACCCTGAAAATTTCTGCAAGAATATTATTTAAAATATTTCTGTGGGTGGGCTGTTTCTGGAGAAGCTAAGAGAAGAGAGCTATTGTTTTAAGACTTAAGTATCTCTAGAAAAATCTCCCTGTGGTTATTTTCAAGTTCTCCTTCCTGTTGAAGGAAGGGAGGAAGTGATGTTGCCTATGTAGAGTTACCTATGTGAGTGGTACTTAGCAAGCAAGGCAGCATTCCTCTTGCAGAGTGTTTGAACCCTATGATTTAACCTATGCTTTTACAGACAGAGTGGGAACAGTGTGGAACTGGGAGAGCTCATAGAATTGCCTATGGAAAAGCACAACCCCTCTATCCTGGGGATGAGGCAGGGCATACACTACCTCCTTGCAGCTGGGAGATGGGCTGGCCAGGGTGGAGGCAGGAAAAGGTGCTGTGACTTGTCCTTCCCATCTCCTTTCTCCATAGAAGAACTCTTCCACAGGGGATGTGCAGCTGTGGGTCTGCACAGCCCTGGCCTGGAGCGGCACTGCCCAACTGGTGGCAACTGATTGAGAACAGTGCTAAGGAAAGTGCAGATTTACCTGGGACAGACAAGGGGCCTTTAGTCCTTAGTTAGTGGTCTAAGCTCTGACTGGTCAGTTGGTGCAGCCCTTTTTCATACAGGAGGCTGATGGAGGTCCCATGGTGGGAAGACATGACAGCACTGCCCCAGGAGTACAGCATGACTGGTGTTAAGGAGCAGGGAGAGGAGGGTTAAATTAGCTCGTTTTGATCTTCAATATCTAGTTATCTAATGTTTGAGGAACAGTATCATATTACCATCATAAGCTTCATTCATCTGCTGTCTAGATCATAGATGAAACAACAGAATGATTAAACCAGACATTAAAACCAAAGCTGAAGTAAAGCATGGAATAGAAACGCAGATGGCCCTTTATTGCTGAAACGATGAGATAATAAATTAGATTACATGTAGTTCCAATAAACCCCAAGAGTTTTACTGAACTTTAGCAACCTCTAACTTATGTATTAGGATGTTTGTATGTGTCAGCAGTGCCCACCAGCACTGGGTAAAGAAGAATCGGTTCACACTTATCTGGACTTTCAAAAATCTTTGGAAAAGTAGTAGCAGAAAATTGCTGCTGTTTGTTATGGCTTGACCTAAATAAAAAAACCAACCAAACAACCCTCCATTGTTAAATATACCTGTCAAACAGCTGAAAAAATGGAAGAAATGAAGGCAAAATTTACAGGAACACATTCATTCAAGGATGAATGAATACTGATAACCTTCTTCAAAGCCTTGAGCAAGCCTCAGATGAGGTAAAGAAGGAGGAGAAAACATTTCATTTCTTCTAAAAATGGGTGCTATTTGCTCAACACTGATACCAGGCCAAACTCAGCCATTCCCAGTACATCCTTGTTTCAGAAGTTTGTGATAGCAACATCATGCCAGAATCAGATACCAGAGGAGTGATAACCCTGAAATAGTAACATACTTGAAGTTCCTGTGGCGTGTGAAGATTTGAGAAGTGTGTGTGAGAGAAGAATGTTGTACGCCCCTGAGCCAGGACTCTGTTCAGGCAGTAGGATTTGTTAATTGGCATCCTTTCCATGCTAGAAGATAGGCACTCCTCCAAGGACCATGGAGGTGCCCCAGCCTGCAATAGCTGTTAGTCTCTCAGGGTCTGGCAGAAGGCCCTTCCTTGAAAAAAAAAAATGCAAATAATAAAAATCCCCCTTTCCATCACATTCCATTCTCTGACATATTTCTGCTTCAGAACAAAAAAAGGGGAATTACATCATTGTGTGGATGCAAAGCAAAGGACACTGACAACATTGCTTCTGGTCATCTTACCATCACACTGCTTAAAGCGTTGAGGTTCTCCAGCTGGTCTGATTATGGCTTTTTGCAGAATTGTGCCACAAGGACACTGGATTCACTTTGCCCCAGCACAGCACTGAAACTGAGAAGCTGAAACCTTGGCTCCAGCTTTGGTGTTGACTACAACCTTAAAGAACTCAGCTGATGAAATGCAGCTCTTTTCTTTAGTAACTGAAATGTACTCCTAAATATTAAAAAAAAAAAGAAAAGAAGAAAAAAAGAGTCTTTAAAAGTATGGAAGGAAGTTCCATTTATTATAAGTCAGTGTTTTGCATCATGGAGAAATTAGATTGTGGGCATTTTTGCTCTTGATAGGAAGCAGCAGAAAGGCCCAGCTCACTCTCATTAAGCCGTAATAGCTGCTAACGTTTGTACTTTCAGCATCATGGGCTGACTCCATACCTTTGTTCTCCCAACTCTCACTCATACTTTTTGTGCGTATTTCTCGAGTTTTCCTGCTCTTGTTTGGTGTCTCCCCAAGCTGTGGTACTTCCACTAGAGGTCGGCTGTGACGCACCATTGCCCAGGACCTCACCGAGCCTCCCCAGCTCACAGGTTACCAGCAGGCAAACGCTGGGTTTTGTCTCTTCTGACATCCAAAAGTCAAAACCAACTGAAAATCTCCACCGTGTGTTCAAGGTCCAAAAGGGCTGCATAAGTGTTAAACAGAAATAACATCCTGCTTTGAAATAAATGGCCTGCCTTACGGATCCTGCCTTGTGTGAAAGGAGGTGGTACAGCTGGAAAGGACAAAGGTTTGGTTGCATAAACTGGTCTGTAAGTCTCTCATCAAATTAACATTTGACTAGTCCAGCTGAACTCACTGGCACAGATAAGCACAGGCAGATGTGTTTACACAACTAGGTTATGATGTAAATTGTAGGCTGGCAGTGGCTTACTAATTTTTGAACAAGATTTTCAAAGTACATCTTCTAGGCTGATGCTATACCTACCGAATCCAGTGATAATAAATTTGTCATTGACTTTGACTGATAGTAAGTGCTTTTGAAAATCCTGGTCTTCTTTTTGGAGGCTCCAGAGTTAACAGCAGGGCGTTTCATTGTGGCTGCTGGAAAGGAAACACAGGATGAGACTGTCTCCTTGGTCACTTTATCACCCTTTTTTTGGTTTTTTTTTTTGGCTGATAATATGCAGTATTACTTTGCTATAGGACTTAATACCCAGCTTAGGAAATTTATAACAGCAACGTCTCTTATGCTTTTGGTTGTCCAAAAATTTAAAAGTGTCTTCTGTAAACAGCAGACAATGAGAATGTTTCCAGTTTATGACGCAGAGGTTTCTAGGTCAGAGACCTGGGGTGTGCTAGATCTAGCCAGGGCTCTTAAAAGAGAGCCAACTGGATCCCTTTTTGAAAGGTAATTATGAGGAACTTTCCTTTTTCAGTTGTGTTAGTCCTAACCAATCTTCAGGATGTACCAGGACACATTTCTGCAATTAAAGTCTAAGATGTTTCTTTTGACAAATAGAGTGCTGATTTTTTTCATAGTTCAGGCCTTATCAAACTACTATATTTCTATATAGTGAAGAGCACCTTTTCATGTCTGTTCAAAATAAAAAGTGAATGTATTGCATTTTCCTTACTAAATATTGCCTCCTATACCAAAAGCATTTATAACTTTTGTGGTTGCTTTTATGTTGACAGGATTAAGCCTAAAGTGGATCCCTGGCAGCAAAAGCTTTTGATAAAACTGAAACAATGGAAAAAAGTGGATAAGCTGATGGACCTTCATTCAAAATTTGTAGAGGTAATATAACTTAAAGTGATTTAATTTAAAGGGATTTTAATTTATTTATTGGATATTTCCAGGGAAATTGAAACATCTAAAGTAAGGTTGCTTCAGGTTTATGTATCGTGTATATACCTGAATTCATTAAAGGCCCATTACTAAGGTGCTATAGAAATATTTTTCCACCTCTTTCTCAGTTCAGTGGTTTCAGAAGACAGCTGGAACACTTGCATAAATATTCAAAAGCTCTGAAGTTCACCTAAGTCAGGTCAAAATCAGCCCTGGAATTTGTGTCGAAGGGATTGCTTTCTTTTAATGTAACCAAGGTTCAGACCTGTGCTCAAAAACCAAGTCAAAAGACTCCAATAGTGAGGTACAACTCTCAAACTTGGTAGGGGATGATGTACAGACTGCCTGTGCCCCAGGGAGACATTACCAAGTGTCTCTCTATTTTGGTTCTAGCTTCACAGGTTCTCTTGATTCTGGTGATACATTGCCATTTTTGGCCATTTTGAGGATGTCCTGTAGGACAGCTCTGCCATCCAGCCTCCCTGGAGAAATGGCAATGTGCATTCGTGCATCAGGGCTGCTTTGCATCCACAGTGAGCCTGAGGCACCCATAACACCTCACACCATTGTCTTGCAAATAGTGGTCATCTGTGAAGAGCAGTATTAATTTGTCCTAATTGCATCTATTTCACTGAATGTACCCTGCAGGGCTAACTTGCCTATTCCCAGTAAGCTCTGCTCCTTCAGGCCTGCTGCAGATGCATGGATGAGCTGCAGGGCATGATAGGCTGGTCAGGTGTATTGGGGTCTTGCCGCATTTTTCCAGTGAAATTTTAGCAGGTCTGGTGTCCTCATCTGTAAAACTGGTCTAGCAGGAGTCCTCTGCCTCTTAAGGATGAGAAGAACTAATGCAATTAAGATGTTGAACTGCCCCTGTAGGACTGGATCTGTATAAATATCTGAGCCAGCAAAACTCCTTTGGTTATCAGAGGATGAAATTACTGCCTCTCATCCCCCAGCTGAGCCTGAAGCACTGTGAACAATAAGGACACTTTGTGCTTCAGCTCCCAGTTTTACATAGGAACCAGAAAATAATTCCTTTCTCTTAAGCTATGGAGGAGTCGTGCCCCTATGTGTCCTCTTCTATCAGTAATCTCATTCCTGCCAAATGGAAGGTCCTTGGAGAGCTGCCTCTTTCTTCCTTTAGTACCCAGGCAGTGTTGGGTTCACCAGAGCAGCCTAAGCCATGTGTTCAGCTCACATGAGGCTATTTCAGCCATGAAATGTCACCAGGCTCCTTTGTCTTCTCTCCCCAAAGAACCACGGCTGCAGTTCATCCAAATGAACTGTCTGCAGGCTTGAAGATGCCCTGCTGTCTAGAGGGGGGGTAATGGGCTTGTCACAGAGCCCCAAATGATGCTGTGTATGTGTTCGAGTTGTGGGTAAGCCTTGATTTGGGACCCTTGGAGGGGTTGCTGCCTTCCTTGGGGATGCCAGCTGGGGGGGGAGGAGGAGGCTTCCGATCTGCCTGGGACTGTGGATGGCACAGGGCAGAACGGGCTCAGGGTGTCAAAAAATCAGCCAAAGAAACAAAAAAACCACCCAGAAACAGGCAGAAGCAAACAGCGCCGGCTCAGCAAGGTAGAGCCCTCAGTGCTGTAGCCATGGACCGCGTGTGAGGATGGTGGCTATTCTGCTGTCTGGCTTTCTCAGGATTGCTTAGGATCCCATCAGCCTTCTCTATCCTCTTTAGGGGGCTACTTGCTTTGCCTACACCTGAAGCTGACCTCAGTGAAACAGGGAGCCTTAGTAGGCAGCTTCTGTTGGGCTGAAGGCAGGAGGATGATAAGGCTGTGCTGGAGCAAATTGTCTCCAATTTGGGAAAGGGAAAATGGAGGCTCCTGGCTTCCCACCCTGCTCACCTTCCCCAAGCCTCTTCCCACTGCCTGGCTTCTGATTTTGTGTTTCACTGTCTAACAAGCCTGAAAATAAATTTAACTCTGAGGGAACAGAGGTGCTTGGCAGTGGAATGCTCGATCGTAATGGTGCTTAGTAGAGAAGCAGTAATGGATCAGAAGATGTTGACTCCCGACCAGTAAGAAAGTGAATGAAGTAAATGTTTGGGAAATGAATGGAAAAATAATTTCAATAGGGTTTGATATTTAATTTGCATTTTTATTAAAGGCTTCTTGCTCCCCTGTCCCCCATGCCTTTTAATGATTATTTTTTCCTCCTGTGTTAAGAAAGATTCCATTTGTTTTAACTTTTCATCATCTTTGTTCAAAACAGATGACAAAGATGAGTTCTGTAAAACTCTTGATCTTAATCCCCTTAGAATTCCTGTCAATGCTTTGCTAGAATTCATATCAACAGAATTTTTCTGATGCCAATAATGACTAAAGCATGACCAAGTTCTTCAAATTCTACTTCTGATACAAGTGGCAATTAAAACAAGTACTACAAGATTAGATGTGTTTTTTAAAAATTATTTTTTTACTACCAATCATTTTGTTTAACCTGGTTTTTTGGCAGTAGTCTGTATATATTTAGTCTCCCTGGTTTGCATTTAACGTTCATTATTTACTTTCATAGGTCTCACAAAGCATTTGAGAGAGAACTCTTTTTAAATTGCAGAAAGCAGAAAGTGGATATGTAGACTTTGAAGTTGGCTTATAATATTTTAAATAATTGAATGGATTTGATTTTGATGATACTTTTAGAAAGATTTGCCATTTATAGTCTTTCTTTTTTTTTAATTTAGGACTGAAATAAGCTTTCTTTTATGATCCCTGTTTTCAGACCTTTTACCATTGCCAGATATTTCACAAAGAAACTATTCTTTCAAATCTTACCACAGCATGTAATTTTTCTGGAAAGCTTGAGCAAAAGCCATCATCACCACTAACAAAAGTGAAAATGGCTTTGCGGCTCTCTGAGATAATGAAAAGAAGACAATTCTCCTTGGTTTTTTCCATAGTGGTTTGCTCACCAAATACATTATGTTTGTTTTTTGGTCAAGAAACATGTTCACTTCCTTAATGGTGAGGGATAACAGCAAAGGAGAGAGTTAGAAAAAAAGTACTTTTGCATTCTTTCTTATCTGGTGCATTCCCTCTGTATGCTGTGACAGGCAAATCTGTCTCTGCAAAATGCACCTTGGAGAGAGCACAGCAGAGAACTTTCCTAAATGAAGGAGAAACAGTAATGAGTGGTTCTGCAGAGGCTCCCTCACTAGATGCTCTGAACTGACCCTGACTCACTGCTGGATGGGGGCTGACTCGTTTGCCTTGTGAATCTTTTGTCTTGTGAATCTTTTGTCTGTATTTGATGTGGTTTGAAACAAGGTCTCAGACATGGAGAGGGTGATGGAAGGTCTGCAGGAACACGCGGCAGCGCTGTTCGAGCCACATCCTGCACGGTCAAGTTGTGCAGCTTCCGCGCATGCCTCAGGACAGCAGAGCTACGATCACGTCTGGAAGGAGATCTATGAGCTCCACCAGGTACTTAGAAGGGAAAATGATGAATAAAGGTCAATTAACACGTCTAGCAGGCATTTGTCATCTCTGATAGAGAGCTTCTCTAACAGATTTCTGTTTGGATACCAACGTTCCCCTTTTTCACAATTCAGTCTCCTGCTACTGCTGCTAAGCAGGTCCTGCCCAGCTGCAACTTACGGTTGCATGCCCAAGCCGCATCCATACTGTCCTCTCCTCTTTGGGGCTCACTAGCTGCTGTGCAGCCACCAGCCCAGTCATAGCACAAGCAGCGTGAGGTTGCACCTATCTAAAAATAATGTGCACATGCCCATAGCTGTCAATTTGGCCACAAGTGCACCCTAGTGTTGACTAGAGAGTGGGGTGTTAGGAATGGGTTAGCGTGTGTGTATGTAGGAGAGGGGAGGAAGGACAGTGGCATGTCTTGGTTGCTGAAGGCTGTCCAGCAGCCAAGCACCTGTGGACCTGACAGCAGATGCCTGCTTTGTGCAGGGGCAAGTGTGATAGCAAGTTCCTCCTCTTGGGGAGGAAGAGGCATTTGTGGGCATGGCCTCACAGAGGCCTCACGGAAGTTCAGATGCTGCAAAAGCAGAAGCTGTGAGAGATCTTCAAGTTTTGGAGAGAAGAAAAAAAGCATAAGTGGCCTAACTGGTGGGGTAGTGAATGACAAGTATCTCGCTGGTATCTGGGGAATTTGTAGTAACAGTGCCATGCCTTATGTGGTGAGCTCTGTGACTAACCCTCTGGATTTGAAGGTATCTCTTTGATGAAGATGGAGTTTGATTCCCTAGTTCTTTATTGTCCTTCTGACTCAGAAGCTGCTGCTTTAACAAGTATAAAAGCAAGTTCCTGTATCTGCAACCTCATGTTTCATTTGGCTCACTCTACCCATGTCCGCCTGCCCGCACCAGTGGGCTCTGGGGGCAAGTTAAGAAAAGACTGAACAATATCTTTCTTCTTCTGTTGTTTTCTAAAGAGGAAAGGTCTAAGCTACTGGGGCTGGATGCAGCCCCAATGTTAATGAGAAGAAGTTCTTGCACCCCTGCTCTTAGCCAGGACCAAGCAGAGCAGTGAGTGATAAATGAGCAGGGAAAGGGAACAGAGGGAGAGAGACAGAATTTAGTCTCTCTCCATTCCTTCTTTCCTGCTGATTAATTTGCCCCAAGGCAGATACCAACTCCGTGTTCAAAAATAAACCCCCATTTTTCTGTCAGGAAAAGCTCCCATGTGTGAAAACATACAGTTCTTCTTACCTCAGGCTGACAGTGCCCAGGAAATATTTGATTACTTAATGAAAACTTCAGGAAAAAAAAACATTGGGTTGACTCATGCAAGCTACATGATGATTAATGAAACAAAAGGAAGAAAACATGATTGCACTGTACATCTTCTGTCGGGTGCATTGAGTCCATGACCGGGTTGGGAAAGAGTACCTATTTGGGGGCAATGCAAGGGACATGACTGATCTCAGCAGCATTAGGTTAATGAAAAACCTAATTTTGAAACAGTCTAGTTGTGATGGTATAGCAAAGCTAGAATTAGATCCTTCCCCCTCCAAAAAATAGCTCTGTCCACATCTCAGTGTTTTTAAAATAAAAATTCAGCTGCTACCTTTTTTCCTCATTTTACTGGCATTTTCCAGACAGCATTGTCTGTAGCTTTTTAAAGTGAAAATTTTTAGTGGGAATGTTTCATCCCATGCTTAGTCCGTATACTTATTGTGATATTTAAGAGATGTACAACAAATGCTGTTGATTCAGGAAAACGTATTTTAATTCTATTTGACCTCACATTATTTTAAGTAATAGAGATTGAATGACCCAGTCTTTCTAAAATTTAAGAAATTAGAACTTTGGAGTCTATGAAGACAGGAAGAATGAGGTTGATCATACTTAGTAAGGACAGAGAAATCAATTTACAGATAATCTATCATTGCAAGGATTATGTAAAGCATTCATTGTTTGACAGTTTGACATCAAGATTTATTTGCCTTGAAGGAATTTTTGGACACAATGCCCTCATGTCAACTTGCAAATCTATAGGACAGCCAACACAGTCCTGAGTTTATCTATGTCACTTCTATGAGTAACTTTGTTAGGATGTCTCATGTTGAGCAGGATAAATTTGACAAGCACCAATTTGTGAAGATTAATAGAATTTTCCCTGATCAGAAAAAACAATGCCAAAACCAATGCTGTAAAGCCCTTAACTGAAAAGAATTCCAACTTATGCCATCCAAATTCCAATGAAGTAGTGAAATAAATTGGGATAGAGAAGTGGGTTAAGAGGACAAATTTTTCTTATAAGCTTGATTGTCTGAGGAAATTAATTGGATAATGCCTTGTAAATCACTGTCCATAGTGTTCCGCAATTAATAAGTACTGTGTGACTCATAGTGATCCTCTCGTTTACACTGCAACTAATGCCAGTTACATTTCATTGATGTTGGAGTAACTCCTGATGCATGTGAGAAGGCCTTGATGGAGCTGATAACAAGGCAGGTATAGCTGTTTTCCTGCTTGCTGCTCTTCATCTGTTCTTTGTACTATATTGGTGAGTGTGCTGGAAAGGAGTGAGGAGAAAACCTAAGTATTGAATTTAGTTTAACAGAATATTCACTACAGCCTGTGTTGGGGGTGTTGTGTATACATTACAGGAAAACTTTTCTACAGCCTGGTCTGATGTTGCTTCTTTGTTGCCGCACTATGATTTTGCTCTGTGCTCAGCCTGTGTTCTGCTGGACCCCATAAATCAGTTTTTCTTTTACGGCAGGAGGAAACAGGATGGACTAGGAGGTCAGACATGCTATGAGCCATAGCTGGGTTGAGGTTTTGATGAACCAGATGTTCTGAATTTCTTTGGAGAAAATCTTTGATTTGGCCCTTGCTGCAGTCTTGTCTTTGGAACGGGCATAGCTTTCATACAGCCCAGGGACTTTTTAAGGATAAAACACTACGGTCTGGATAGCAATCAAATACTGTGGAGTTATACGGCACAATAATTTCACTGCTGGCTGGATTATGAATTTCATCCAGTATGGCACTTCCTTTCCTTTTCTTTTCCTTTTGTTATGATAAAGGCTATGCACAAAGCTGTCAAATAAAAATGATATGCATGCTTACCATGCCAATATTTAACTATGTGTGTTGGAGCTAGGAACTAACCAAGCATAATAGCACATCTGTGGCTCACAATGGGGAGGATGTAGGAAATATCAGCTTCACTAAATCTCTGGCATCCTTCAGAAAGAAGAATGAAAGAGGGTAAAAACATTTTTATATGTATATGTATGTATGTATATATTTAATAAAACCTTAAAGAAGGAAGAAAACTTATTTCAAGCTACTGTTTCTCTAACAGAAGCAGTAGTACCATCCTTTTCCATTATTCCGTACCACAGGTTTCCATGACAGTCAGTCCCTTAGGCAGCCTTCTCTTAGACAACAGACTTAGCAAAACTGCCTGCTTTGGAAAGGTTTAGAAATCTCCTTTAGTAAAAAAAATCTAATTATGTTTTTCCTGTCTGGAAAAAAAGGTATAGCTATACGGGCAGCTTTCAGCTGCTAGGATTAGAAGAGGACACAGCGACTGCCCTCCACATGGTGAGGAGAGGAGCCCACTTGTCTCTTCTTTTCCTACGTCATCTGAGAATCCAAGAGCTAAAGGTAAAAAAAATCAAGATAGAATCTGCAGAGATGAGAGTTAATTTCTTTTAAGAGGAGAGCTGTTATCCAACTGAAAAGGCAACTGTGCATTTACTGTGATTTCTTTCAGCAAGTGTGCCTGGGGATCCTTAACTACTTCAGGTCTGTGGAGAGAAGCTTGACCATCAGTACTGCCGGCCTCTCCTTCAAGACTGGTCACCTAATTCCCAATGCAGAAGACACCTCCTGGGTCACTGCTGCCAAAGGAAGCATTGGTGCTTTCAGTGGCCTGAGTTCACAGCTGTATATTCGCTACACACCAGCGGACTACAAGGTGAGGTACCACCAGCCTTTAGTCTCCTGAAATGTGAGCTTCAACAGGAATACCTAATCCTATTCACTCTTCCATGCAGCCTATGTTGTGAGCAATTGCTGAATCATCTGAGGGATTCAGTGTAGCCTGTTCCTCAGAACCATGTGTCTCACCTTAACAGACTAAATACCTGTATTTACCAGCAGTCTGTAGCAAACCTCTGAGAAACTTCAGACACATAGAAGTATAATGTCAATACTGCCTGCCAGATAAACATTTACTTAGATTGGTGCTGCTGGCTGTGCTTAAACTAAGACCTTTGTAAGTGTGGGGTTATCACACAAAGTAGATGTTCCTGAGAAATTTGAGGCATTTTGCAATTTTTGGAAATTCTTGTTTAAGTAGCTCCTAATAACTTCTAAATTGTGTTATTTAGATTTAGGTAGAATTTAGGACTTACTGGTTTTTAACCTTGTATAGGGGCATGTGGCTGAAGTGATATACTTAGTACACTTAGCTTCACAGATTGGAAAAATAATAATTCAAATTAAATTCCTAAGGCTTATCAACCTTTGATTTCCCTAACTTTTTTGTAAAATATACTGAACAGAATCAATACATCATGCTGAGATTAGTGGTTTGATATTATATAGTATTTTGGTTTTTGAGCTGTAGAATTTCCTTGCAGTTCTGCTACCTATTGCTCATCCCAAATTTCTCAAGTAGAAAGCGTGAAGAAGCACATTAGTATTTTAATAGGAGTTTTTTTGACATTTTGAGCTTTCATTTGTTTCTCATTTACTTGTTTGTTTGGTTTGGGGTTATTTTCTGAAAAAAAACCACAAACCAACACAGAACCAAATGCACAAGCCACTTCATGGAAGAACTGTGGCTAGAACCAAAAATGAAGTAGGATTCCTGCTCCATTTGTTGCTTATGTTAAGACACCAAACCTCCCCCTCGCCCTCAAAAAAAAACCCCAAACCTGGAAAACACTTTGTGTCTCTAAACATAAAAAAATCTAAACTAAACCTCTTTGAAACATGAGATGTGTGTGGAGAACATGGAGTTGATGATATTTTTAAGGTATCTTTAGTTTTATTTCTGATATGGCCACATTCATCCTTTAAAAATCTAATCAATTAAAATTCCTAAATGAAAAGCTACTTGGAACTCTTGAAACTAAATAATTGTGACTCAAGAGATGTTGAACTGGGTGGTCCAGCATCTATGAATTTTCCAGTCAGAAAAGGTAATTAAAAACCTTACTTTTTCCAAGGGGAGGTGTCATTTTTACTGGAAGCAGGCGTTGTGACAAACTCTCCCTCTGAACTCTGCATAATATGCATTTATTTTCATTCCCTTTTTTCTGTCATTGAAGAAATGATGCAAAGATCAATCCTGAGCTTCCATCTAAATGCTCTCTGATCTGGAGATTAGCTGTGAAATACTTCAGAGAGCCCCAAGCAATGAGAGAGACATTTCACAGGGCCCTCACATTCCCTTGGATATGATAGATACTCTTGAACTTCAACTAAAGCTTAGATAAATATTTACTAATCCTATTACAGTTTAATTGGCAAGAAAATTAGAAGCAGGGGCAACAGTATTTCCTTAACAGCAGTTTCTAATGTGTTTTTTTGGTTTGCGTTGTTTTGTTTTAATATACTGCACAGACTGTCCCTCAAGAACTGAAAGAAATAATAAAGCCACTTTATTGGCAAACTATTTGAGACCTGTCTAATGTACTCTCTGGTGCTTGCTATAAACCTGAAGCACAAAGCATTGTTTTTAAAATAGTTTTAGCATCTACTCTATGCCCAAAATCGGAGAAATACCTGTGTTACAAATCCCTCCGCATTGTAAGCAGCTCACCATGTATCCAAAACCGAGACTCTGAGGCAGCATTGCACCCTGTCTAGCAGACTGCTGGGGATGGAGATCATCAGAGGCATGAGTTCCAATGACAGAAGGCCCTGCAAAACAGTGCATTACATTACATAAAACTCTTTTCTGTCCTCTGGTGAGATTCAGCTTGAAAGAAAGGAGATAAAATATATGTAGGTGCGTAAGTTTTGCTTTATAACCCAAAAAGGATTTGTCAAACCCCACTAAACGTGAGCAGAGCTAGAGGGGGAAAGACAAAACCCACAGGTAAAAAACATTGCACATAAATATCCAGTTGCTTGATTTGTTGCTAAAGACATATAACTGGGTATTCCCATTTTTTATAGGCATAAGTAGTATTTAGAAGGCTTAGGTAGTCTCTTTAAAATATGACACCCAAACCAAATACAACAGGGAAAAAGTCTTCATTTCTTTTTGGTTTGGTTTTGTGAGAACTCTCCAGTTTGGTACTCACGTGCTCCTTCTGCAGAATGCAGTTAGTCTGCAGTTAAGACTAATTTCTGCAGTTAGTCTTGACTGACATTTTTAGGAGTGGGACAGAGCAGGAATCGCCTGAAAAAAAAATCAAGAGCTTGAAATTTGAGATATTTAAATGAATGTTCTCCATAAGAATGTTTAAAAACACCACTAAAACCCCCTTCTACCTGGTATGGTGACGTCCACCCAGTATTTGCTCAGTTATTTACCTAAATCAAGTTAGATTTAATTCTTCTATAAAGGGCTTTGATTTAACCTTTAGAAAATTCTGCACCCCATTGCTAAGAGCAGTGGAACAAATATTCTGGTCAGAAGAATAAGGAAAGAACAGAGACTGCAGAATAGTATATCAAAAAAAGAAAAGGAATCTGGCCAGGCTGATCCAATATTATGTTCAAATAAGCTGAACATTTTGCAGGGCTGCCTCCTTAACTTTATGGGGGAGAATGAATTCTAATCCAGCGTAGATCTGTGAAGCTGGCAAGCTGATCCTCCCAGTATCTTTAAATTTGACTAAGATTTCCATGACTAAAGTGAATACTTTTTCCTTTCCTCCATCCTTTCTTTTAATAGAATTTGAGACATCCAGGTGCTAGCAGGTAACGTTTGGGTAGCATTGGAGATCTTGTAAAGGCAGATGTCAGGAAAGCTAGTGAAAGGAGGAAGTCCCAATACATTGTGCATCATTATTTGGCAGTGAAGTGAGAGCAAAGGTGAATTACATACCAGGAAATAGTAAAAACAAACAGTGGAAAATGAGGAGCTTGTGTTTGCTTGCCAACTTCTTATAAGAAGAACCATTTTTAAAGGCTTCTATGGATATACCCCTATACCAAGTGCTTATTTGCACTGGGACATTAACTTCTGTAATTATACACCAAGAGATAGATGTAAGTAATTCCCTTTGTGGCACTCCTAGTCAAGAAACAAAGTCTTTTGAAAGCCAACGTCACTTCTGCTGACTGCAGTGCTGGATTCTTGCCTGGGGTGTTACCAAGCTAACTAGTGACTCACTGCCAAGGTAGATGATTCTCTTTTATAGATGCTGATGGGTTTTTTTAGAAAAATAAGGTCATAGTTAAACTATTCTATTGAACAAGTGATGATATCACAGCAATTTGGGACGTCAGTCAATGGGTGTTCCTTTTAATTAATGCTAAAGTCTTTGTGTGTGTGAGCTTATCTCAAAATCTTGCAAGTCTAACTTACCCAAGAAGATTTTAAAAAATATGTTAGCTTCGTCTTTTAATATCAGAATTTTAAAGACTTTTTTCCAAATTTGAGCTAAATTAGGTAAAGGGAAAAATGTTCTACCTTAGTTCAAGATCCAATCATCTTGTTTTGATGTCATTTTGGTGCTTTTTCTGGATTTATACGCCTGAAGGAGAAACTTAGCACAATAATAATTTTGTACAGTTTGTCTTACTCCATGATAGTATAAATGAAGCCACAGTGTAGGTGTTATCTGTAAAAAAATAATATTTTGGCAATTTTTTATTATATTGTTCTTTGCTAGTGAGAAAATACCACGTTCCTAGGCCAGGTCCACCCTTAGATATGTTGATTATGCAGAATTGCAATCCTTGTAGAGCTGACTGCTAGTATCTCTGTGTCTCTTTCTCACAGCACAGGACCATAGCACTCAGTTCATGGAGTTTGCAGAGGTGGAAAACCATGATGACTTTTACACTAGTGAAGAAGGTATATATTCGTACACAGGACCAGCGAGGGGTTTACATAATATATGATGTGGCTTTAGAGGACCTGAAGGAGCTTGAGAACCAGCTGCTGCTTTTGGCCAGCCAGTACATTAAGAAAGATAACAGTAAGATATCTACAGGTCCAAAAGACCTATGATAATTTGTTTGCTGTTTTCAAGGTAGGCCAATCTTATGAGCTCCTGAATCGTTGCTGTACTTCTGCAAGACCAAGTGCTGACTGGATTTTGGGGACCTTTCTTTATCCTCCTAGTTAGCCAAGTGATGAATGTGTTACAAAGACCTAACTGAGCATGTGGAATTGCTTGTCATATATTGTTAGTGTCACAGTTTTGTACTTATTCAGGGTCATAGACATCAAAGTCATCCTGGAGGGGAAAATAACACAGAAGAGACATTTACTGATGTAGTTAAGTAGTATAATGAGCAAGGACATCTTCAAGGCACACAGAGAGAGAGTCAGAAAAGAAAAATGTTAATTGTTTCTGAACGTCTTTTAATTAATGTATTAGATTGCTTTTCTGCAGAACTGAATTCACCTCCCATCACTTTTAAACTTTTCTCAGTTCTAAATAAGAAGCTTCAAAGTATTTGGTGTTCTAGACTTTCTTTTTTCCTGCTGCTTTGCTTTTTTTTTTTTTTTATAGTAGTAACTGAGTTGAGGCAGATTTCTAAAAAGAACAGCTGTGCTTCTAGAATAGTGAGGAGGAAGAAGTTTGTAATTGTAGAAAGTATGGGAGAGAGCCATTAGAAAAGAGTGAATAAATAGCACAAAAACATATGATATTCAGAAAATTGCACAAAATATCTCTTAAATCACTGGAATTACTTTCTGTATTGTTAGGATGGTTTTTGATGTTTTAGTGTGCTTTCCTAAAACTGAATGTTCTGACCATAGAATGCAGGGCAGAGATGAGGATTAAGATGACCAAAAATCTTTACAAATCTGTGAGTGCCTAAACACCTGCTGGGACCTCCTTTGAAGTCACCTGAAGGTCCTCATTGTGGACCTTTTCCTGGAGCATCTTTCATATGAGGAGAAGCTGAGAGAGCTGGGACTGTGCTGCCTGGAGAAGTCTCAGGAGGGAGCTAATCAGTGTATATAAGTACCTGGTGGAAAGAAATGAGGAGGAGGGAGCCAGACTCCCCTCAGCGGTCCCCACTAGCAGTTCCGGAGCCACTGGGCACAAGTTGAAACATACAAAATTTCACCTGAATAAAAAAACCCATATTTTTACTGTGAAGGTGGTCAAACACTGGCACAGGTTGCCAAGAGGTCTGTAGAGATATTCAAAATCTGACTGGACACAGTCCTGGGCAACCTACCCTATTTGACCTTGCTTGGGAGCAGAAGGTTTGGCTAGATGACATCCAGAGACCCCTTCCAACCTCAGCTACTCTGTGATTCCATCTTTACAGGAGGCAGAATACTGAATGAGTCTGGTATGGCAGTTCTTGTGTTTATAGGTCACTTCATTATCACCCTCACACAGCACACTTGAGGACTGATTATGTACAACCTGTACTAATTCCTTACGCTCCTTCTTGATATGGTCTCTTTCTCTATGCCATGGACCCAATCACTTTTAATGCTGACTTCTCCAGTGGTCATGGACTTCAAATGACTCTTTTGTTCACCTTTTGAAAAATAAGACACTTAAACTCTGGAGCTGAAGAGTAGCTGCTGAAGCCTCTTCCATTTACCCCATGGCTGATTTTTAACTCTGCAACTCTAAATATTTCAGATTTACTCTACTTGATTTATCATTTATTGTCAAAATTAGCTCTAATTTAGATAGTGTCACAAGCAAGCAACCAAAAGCATGTTTTCTTTAAGGGTTTCTCATGGGCTGCTAGTGTTGAAACATTTTCAGTGATTTTTTTCCCTTCCTTCACAGTCATTTTTAAAGTATGAAGACTGACTTTTCTAATAGCAAGCCATATGAGAAGAAAAGCCCTCCCCAGCGTCAGCACTCTGCCCTGCTATACCTCTTTGTAAAAATTTATCTTTGAGTAGTCTGTGCTGCTTTTCTTTGATCTGAGAGCGAAGGTGAAGAGGTGAAGATGATTCCAACATGATCTGGTGCTTTGAAAAATTAAACTTCTCTTCACTTTCCTCCCCTAGTTTTCTTGTGCTTTCTCTGGCTTTATCTCTTGATACGGGTTTTTTGAACTCCAGCCTCTCAAGGAATATTTGTTAAAAGATGATGGAAGAGATATGTTTAAAACAAATGCCTGGTACACTAGTTCATTGCCTCGCAGAATACTCTGTCTGGGGCCCTCCAAAGCTTATGGGACTTGAAAACTCTTCCTGGCCTGGGGTTCCCTGGCAAACAAAAAACACAAGTCTGTGCTATAAATAAATAGAATTACCACAAGACCCCAGAACTCTAAGCATGTGGAAATCTGTCTGATACTGGCATCTGCCTGTTTTCTACTTTTTTTTTTTTTTTTTTTTTTTTTTTTGTCTTAGGCAATGTAACTTGTGAGCAATTCAGTGGCAGCAACATCCTTGGCTGGGCATGTGCCTCTGTGGATCGATGTGCTGTGCTGCTTGACCTCTGGACCTATGAAACTTCCCTCTTGGGGAAAAAAAATGCCAGGTACAGAAACTTTTCTTAGTCTTGAAAACAGTGATTTGCAATCAGTTCACTTCAGGTTGTGTAAGGTTCCCTTTCAACTGCATTTCCTGTCCTGTATACAAGTGGATGCCAGATCCAGAAACCGTGGGTAGTAGTATGGGTTTCAGATGCCTTGAGAGCCTGGTGCTGGGCTGGGTGTGGAGGGTTAAGGCCTCTGGGTGCCGTGAGTTGGGTCTAAAGGACCACATGGAGAGGCTTTTGCACTAAAGGGGCAGACGTGCTCTTGCTGTCAGACAGCAGCCTCTGTAGCTGCCATGCCAGGGGCTGGATGCACTTCTGCAAGGCCTTAGGGAGAGTCATCCACCACTGGAAAAGAGGATTGGGAAGGGCAAGGCCATCTCCAAAGCAAAAAAATATATAAAATAGATAACACACACACACACCCCCATTTATTAATAAAACCTATAAATATGATTCTATATATATTATACATTTATTTCTTCTTTGTTACTTAATCTATTTAACTCTACTCCACTCTTGTGAAACCCCACCTGGAGTACTGCATCCAGCTCTGGAGCCCCCAACAACATAAGAAGGACATGGACCTGTTGGAACGGGTTCAGAGGAAGGCCATGAAGATGATCAGAGGGCTGGAGCACCTCTCCTGTGAGGACAGGGTGAGAGAGTTGGGGTTGTTCGGTCTGGAGAAGAGAAGACTCCAGGGAGACCTTGTAATGGCCTTCCAGTACCTAAAGTGGGCCTACAGGAAAGGTGGGAGGGACTCTTTATGAGGGAGTGTAGTGATAGGACAAGGTGTAATGGTTTTAAACTGAACGAGGATAGGTTTAGATTAGATATTAGGGAGAAATTCTTTACTCTGAGGGTGGTGAGGCACTGGAACAGGTTGCCCAGAGAAGCTGTGGATGCCCCATTCCTGGAGGTGTTCAAGACCAGGCTGGATGGGGCTTTGAGCAACCTGGCCTAGCGGGAAATGTCCCTGCCCATGGCAGGGGGGTTGGAACTGGATGATCTTTAAAGTCCCTTCCAACTCAAAGCATTCTATGATTCTATGGTTCTATTTGAGCAGAAAAATTCCATTATTTAGTATAGAAGTAAAAAAACCCCCAACAAATCAGCACTAAAAATGTGTATTAAGTGATTCGTAGTTTTGCCATTCATAAGGGCTCCTGCATTTCCTGCAGGCTTTCCCCTTCCTCTCTCTGAATCTAGTCATGTGTCTGTATTTTGCCACAGGACATGAAAGCATACAGGGTTTCCCCCCAAAGACTTCAGTCTTGAACAATGAAGAGTAGACAAGTTCAGATGAAGGGGCCCAGAGGAGCTTGGGAGCCTAATTCTGCCTATGGGACTCTCCAGTCCCAAGGACAGTGCTGTGAGTGTCAGGAAGTGGAAAGGAGCAGATAGTCCACTGCAGAAGCAGGGAGAAACGGCACTAAGAAATGAGGTCACCTTCACACACTTGAAATGTTTTGTTCTCAGTCTTGGAGCAACAAACGGCAGGTCTCAAAGTAGGAATGCTAGAGGGTGTTAGAGCATCTCCTGTGCACCACTGAAGAGGCTTTAAATAGAAAACCTTTTAAACTAAAATAGTTGTATGTAGTTTAGGAAATCTCCTAAGGCCACTCTCCCATTTTCATAGAGGGGCTTTGTATTACAGAGCTATATAAAATACTGTCTAATTGCCTAGTTCACTAAGTTTCTCTTCTCATCCCAATAGACTTCACTTTCCATTGCTGTATCATCATGCTACCTCTGTGAATCTACCTTTTATTTTTATCACAGGCCTTCTGTATAAGGAAACTTGCTTCCTTTTTGGAAGGAAAACTCCCAGTAGCGAAGAATGAAACCTCTACAGCAACAATGCACTAATTCTCTTCCAAACCCATCAAAGAGTATATTCTTGAACTGCTCTCCCAACCCAAGTCTCTAGGCAGGATTAAATGTACAGGTGTGCTCTTTCTGAAGGTCTTTTTATTTTAGCTGAAATGAAATGGAAGTGGGTCTCGCTGGCTTTGTTTCCAGCTGGGACTGAGCTCTTTCTGAATGAGAAAACAATAGCCCTTTGTCCAGCAGCTGATACAGCTTAGCTTAGTCAATATAAAACACGCTTATTGCCTGTTGCTCAAGCACTGTCTTAGCTTCCCTCAGAACAGTTCAGGTCAGGCAGGTGTAAATCTGAGAACTTGACTGTTTCCACTTATATCTGACTTTTCAGCTACCGAGTTACATCCTAATCTCTTCTGCCTCTTCCTCTTCCATATTCTTCTGGTTTCAGTATGGAAAGTAACGTGAATGCTTTTCTACTTCCACATCACTGCAAAATAGCCAGATCTAGATCATTTCATATTGACATGACCAATTTGTCCAGAAGCAAGAGCACTGGGTGTTCATATTTTCAGTCCCCTGATTGCCATCTGACCAAAAAGTACTACAATGTCATCTCAAGAGTTCACGTGCTGTCATTCTTGGCACATTTCTTTTTCTGTCCTAAGCTGTGGGTATGTGCAATTTAAATTTTTATTTAAATAAAACTTTACAGCTATTCTCGGTAGAGGAGCCTGAAGAAGGCATGCACCTTTGTACAACTTTAATTACATCTTCAATTAATTTGGAGTTTCTTCAAAAAATCTAAAGTAACTGTGACAGTCGTTGCCAAATGAGATAGCAGAGAGTCTTGGATGAGCCTGCAGGTTTCAGATTGGGAGAAGTTTTTCAAAGATACAAAACCAGTGTGTGTGCTGGAAAAGAAACAGATTACAGAGAACAGTGGCAAGAAATAGGTGTTTTTAAAGTAGTTAGTACATTGTGTTGTTACTTTTTGAAGAGAAAAATGTGCACAATAAAAATCTTTATGCTTCAGTGAAAAAAAACATGTTAACGATGCAAGATTTGGAAGAAAGTTCTCCTATGATGAGTTTATTCTGTGTTCTATTCTTGAGCCTTTTGATGAAGCATTAAGTAATATCCTGTGCCAGAAACAAGATGCCATCCTGGGTCACAGTTGGTTTGACATATGTAGCAAAATCCGCATTCAGAAATCTCTCCCCAACAAAGCATGAATATTTGGGTGAATAAACATTTCTAACAGTCTGAAAATCTCTTCGGCTTCTAGACATTTACTTTGAAGTTAACTAACATGACTTTGGACCCAGAGGAAAGATTTACTTTGGCCCAAGCGATAATTGACATGCATAAACGTCCATGGTTTGATCTCAAACTTGAATATTTTGTCAACTCCTACAAACAGGAATGCATCTGTTTACAGCTTCACCTCCAACTGCTGAGGGACATAGTAAACCAACAAGTAGGTTGAATTTACAGTATATCCATCTTGAGGAAGTAGGAGGTGAAATCCAGAATGGGAAGCTTTGATTATAGCCTGCATGGGTTTACAGGATTAAAACTGGTCAATACTAATTTAACAATGAAGTCTGTGGATGCTGTGTAAATTGAAGGCTTGAAGTGCAGGAACAGAAAACTATCATTTTGTCAATATCAGAAAGAAAATTTTGGAAAGATTGCAGAGCTTCATATAAAGCCACCTCTCCTACTGTTTGAGAGAAAAATAATAGTTGAGAGGCGTGGAAGCTAAATAAAATGATAATCTATATTTGTTCCGTAATGCAGTGGATAAGGAACTAGTTCTGTTTATAGTAAGAGAGAAGAGACTTTAAAAAGAATATAAACAAAGCTTGTACTTTGAAGTGCACTTTGAAAAGCCCTAAACGTCAGATAGCTGCGAATTCCTGTGCTAATAATTAAAATGTACATTTGAAATTCTCACATTTTTCCTCTGGTTTAAAAATCTGCCTCATCTTTCCTCTGTATCCTGCCACAAGCTATTTCCTTTCTCTGAGCTTTGATTTCAGAGGCTGCAAGTTGGCAAGTTTAATTAGCTAACCTTTGTAACTTGGCTTTTAGTCCACAAACAGAAGTTTGTGTTTTGGTACAAGAGGCTACTGTTGTGTTGCTCTTGCCATTAATGCTACCATATTGCTAGCAATAAAAACAGAGCCTTGTAGGCATCATTGGAGTTCAAATTTTTTTCTGAAGGATTATGAAAGATTCAAAATAATTTTAGCAGGAATACATCATCTAGAGTGGGTACTTGTGACTTGAGAATTTGTGTATATATATAAATAGAAAGTTTTACAACTTATGTTTAGATGAAGAATAGTTGGTTTTGCCTTGATTTCCAGCTATTGTGTGAATTTTATTGGCTAATGTCACTTGTGTTTATTGCTGAGTTTTAGATAGATGCCCAGAGGGAATACATGCACAAGATTTGGCGGGAAGATCAGAGAGGTGGCATTGCTGAATTTGGACTTTCTTGTAATGTAATTACTAAGCAGTCTTAACACTAGCCGGTAAGTAATTATACAGTTTTATTTTTCTGGAGAGTACTGCTTTCTGTCCTTGTTTCTGTGATTGATTGTAAAAAATTGGTACCCTGAACCTGAAAATAAGACTATTTGAAAAAATGACAGTCTTAAGGTGAATCAAGCAGCAGATCAATGTGTTATTTATCTCATGTTATTTAGTCTCATGCTATTTAGATAGCCAGGAAAACATTCAAAGAAGAAAAGTGATTCCTCCCCCATAGCCTTTACACTGCCCTTTCATGACAATGGGTTTGAAAATTGCATCTTGCAGTGCACTGGGACATTAATATTCCCATGGGTACAGATTATTTATTCAACAGTAATGATGAAAGTGGGTACTGAGGTTAGCCTCGCTTTAGTCTCGCTGCACCAGTAGCCTGACCTGGCTTCACAACTTTCACTGCCCTTTGGCCACAGCCTATTACTCTTTCTAGCAGAACTATCAGGTTGGATTTGTCTGTACTTTGTTTTCTTACATGGAATCCATGTATTACCTGCAGTACAGACCCGCCACATGTTCCCCATCCTGCAGCTGTGCAGCACTGTGGGTTATGTGAAGGGTTTACATTCCTCCCCCGACACACATTTTGATTTTGTGTTGATTGTCTGAGGGCTTATTTTCAAGTGCAGACAGTTTTAATGGGTGGGCGTAATAGACGTGAAAATGTCGTTAATAAAACATGTCAGCTAATGATAATTTTAAACATTTTCTGGTTTCATTAGCAAATGAGACTACTTAGATGTGTTCCAACATCATTATGTTTATTAAGGCTTCACTTCTATTTTCAGATTTGATGATTGATTTCTGATGTGCACTAAAGCCATTGCAATTTATTCTTGCAAATTAAGGAATTGCAAGGTTTATATACAGTTTATAAAGCCTTGAGTTCTTTCTTTGTTTTTGTGGTTTTCAAGTCCTACTTTGAAGAACATTTATTTGCTGGAGTTTCACCATTCTCTTGGTCTGGTGTGCTTGATCACCAAAGCTCTTGAGTATCTCTACCAGGAATTCTATAGCATCTGCAGACCAAAAACAGCCAGTAAAGCAAGTAATCTAGGAAAACAAGTACTTCAGCTAGTAGTTGATGAGTGGCTAACTATGGAAAACACAGAAACTTTTTACAACTCTCAGATACAAAAGGGTGTAAGTTCTGTTTTTAAGTTAGTAATGATTCTTTAGAGTGCCCAAGAGTGTGATCTTGCTTGTTCATTTACATTTGCTGGATAATGTTCTAGCTATGTGATTCTTAATTCAATTATTTGCTTATGATTGATGAAGATCCATTCTATCCACCTTTAAAGCAAGAATTTTTTTCTGTAAATGAACATAGAAAGGTACAACTCTTGATCTCGTGCCAGTATAAAGTAGGAACAATTAGCTTAATGAGAAGGAAAATATAAACACTTAAATTGACATGAAATCACAGTAAGTCTCCACATTTTGTGTTTGTGTGTGTGTACAGTCTGGGAAAAAAAAAAAAAAGAAGACTGGCCATCGAAGCAAATATTGTTATAGGTGGAGCTGGTTATTACTGTAATGTCCACCATTTCCTGGTGTAGGATTCTGAATTTAGTTGGTTATGATTTTGATAAATGCTAATTATTTTGAATGAAATTATTGATGCTGGATGTCTCTATCAGGTTGATTTTTATTTTTTTTTTTTTTTAAATGAGTCAGCTTAATTGTTGCTGAGAGCAAAAAATAGAAATTATTGTCTGTGTTTCCTCTACAAGTTTGTGATATAGCTATGCTTTAAAGCATTCTTTTCAAGTTTGGGAAGATTCATTAGGTAGAGATATGCTATGCTTTCATTCCTGCCAAGTTTTGGCCAGCATAAGCTAAAATAAAATATGTTATTGCAAGTATTTAAAAAACATGTAGATGTGGTGCTTAGGGACATGGTTTAGTGGTGGACTCAGCACTGCTAGGTTAATGGTTGGACTCAATGGTCTTAGAGATCTTTTCCCATGTAAACAACTGTATGATTCTATGTTCAGTAGGAAGACATTATATAAAGTTTCTGTGTGCCCTGGTATATCTATGACCCGAGGAAAATCTGGAATTCCCACTCTCTCTGCAACAACATCTCTGGTCTAAGTGGTCCATGTTTGATTTGGGTCTGAGCATTGAAAGTGAGTACGAGGAGGTGTCAGCCTGCGCTGTCACTGGTGTTGCCTTCACTGGAGGCAGCAGAAGAAGCTGCTGAGCGGGTCGCAGCGGAGACGCGGCATCTCTGTTAGTGGAGCAGGAGCTGGGCAGGAGCGTAGGGTAAATAGAGCTGGCTTGGTAAGTAGTATGGCAGCCAATAAATGGGAATGGAGACTCAGGTAGATGAAAAGCCGGGAGACAGAGACTAGGACTAAGACCTAGTGGGTTCCTTCCTTTCAGAAGGAAAAGATACGAGGAAAAAATGTGCACTGCAAATTGGGGCTGGGGCAAGGAGGCACCTTGGGTGGAGGTGAAGGGTTGAGAATGATTTGGTAAAGAGTTTTGCTCAAGCTGCCCAAAACCAATGATAGCAGGACTTGCTAATCAAGGGAGTGGGGATGAAAATGAAAAGTTTGAGGCATAGAGACAGAACTGGTTAGAGAAGAGACTGTGAAGACAGTGATGGCTAAGAAAGAATAGAGGCAAACTAAATGCATAAGGGCACAGCCACCTAGGATACTTCATTCCCTGGCCTGGAACAAAACCCAAGCATTACTTATCCAGCATCTCTCTGCTGCCAATAAAATCCACTGGCAGTGTCCCACTACTCTCTTTTCCACAACAGATCATGAACAATTCTTTGCTTTTTTAGTTTTAAATCCTAGAAGTCCGTGGCAGTTTTGTGATGGATCTTAAAGTTACCACACTGCTGTTGCCAAGGGCGAAAGGGAAGGGATTTGTTGTGTTTACTTTTGCCCATTCCTTTTCCTCCAACAGAAGCTGCAGATGAAACAAACACACGCAAGCAGGCAATGTTTAGAAGACACTAAGGCTACAAAAGTCTAGCATTTAAATTTTAGGAAATTTACCTTTACCAGAGCAGATTTAATTTAGTTTCCTTTCGCATAGGCATGATGATGCAGACTTTACATGATCACATATTGGTTTTCTTTATGACTCAGTGTGCTAAAATCAAGATTTTTGTCCTTGCTGGACCCTCTGACTTACTAAGCATCTTTTATCTTCATAATAAACAAATTACCCAGGAGTGAGGTACAGATGCTGCCAGCCTGGGAATAGGTGCTTTTCCTATGTAGAAATATCAGAGACGCAGTATAAAAAGAGAAGTGAATTCTGTGATTACAAAACTAAATAGTCCCTGGGAAATGAAGATCTTTCTTGCTCACACCAAGCTGGGATCAGCTATACTTTTGTTATTCCCATAAGATAAATAACTCTCCTGTTCTTAAACATATCATGTGATAGATTTTTTTCAAGCAGTCTGGTGTCGTGCTTCACCAGCTTCACCTTTAGCAAGTTCTCCTTCTAGCACAAATGTGCCTTGCTACAGTCTAAGCTTATTACCTCTTTTCTTGTCCTCTTTGGAAACAGGGAAGATGCTCTTCTCCTTGTAGCAGCTCCGTGAAGAAGCACATAAAGATGGGTTGTCCGGTCCCACCCATCCAGAGTCACAGAATTACAAAAGCACATTGTAAAGCTTTGGGGAAGAGGGACAAAATAAAGTTGCACAACTTCTGTCATTTAGGTTTGGGGTGTTGTCTTTTCAAAATCTTTTTTTTCAGTGTAGCTGTGAAGGTGTAGCAAATAGCAAGTGTTGACATCTGGACTTTTATTACTAATAACTGCATGGCTGGGTTCAGATTTCCTCATGATCTGTGATTCATTGGTCATAAACAGCAAAATGTGAAGCCACTCATCTATAGCAGTGGCCACATCTATCCCTTCTGACATGAGCAGGGTGTCACAGTTGTACAAGTTGTGACAGCTAGAGACAAGGAGCATCTTCTCCCACACACAGAGCCAAGAGCTGTTCCTGACCCCCCTTCCACAGCACAACAGCCAGTGGACCATTGTCTTCTTTCCATCCCTCCACATTACCAAGCTGCATCTTTTGATCATTTTCCTTTCCTGGAGTATCTGCTCCTTTGGAGGCTTCCACCATCCTAGTAGAAAAGGGGTCCAGCACTGCTGAGTTTGGTAACCCTGTGAGTTCGCTGTCCCCATTTTGGGAGCATCATATGTACAGTCACACGTGTGCTGGGGTCTTCACACTCTTTATAGGAGGAACGACTTCAGCTAGTAATACGTGAACCAAGTTACAGAGCCCCTGCTTTAGAAAGGTATATGCATCTGAAAGTCTTCTGAATTTTGATTATAATTAAAAAAGGCAAAAATCTTGTGTTAGATGTAAAAAAAAATAAAATAAATTTTGTTGAGTAGAGCCAGGTTTATAGATTCAGTATCTGTACCTTTGAAGCAATTGATGAAATGCCAGTGTATTTATAGTGGTCAGGTTAGGCCAGAGTGAGTACAATTCTGACCTTGCACAGGTTATAAATCAGAGGCAACTCCAGTCATGATTTACTCCAGAAAAAGAAAAAGGAGAATGATCCCCTAGAGTATTTAAAGACCTTTGTCATCTGTATGTAAATGATTCTGGGTTTCCTTTTTTATTTTTTTTCGCCTTTCCTTGCAGTTACTTGCCAAGCTACTGATAGAAGATCCTGTGCTGGTGCAAGAGATTGCTCTGTCATTGTTAGAGGTGGGCACAGATGAAGAAAAAAAGATAGGCAGAGAAAAGCAGCTCTTTATCCTGGATTTCTTCTCTACGCTCCTGGAGCTTGCCACGCTTTGCCATCAGCTAATAGAGGTGGCAACAGAAACTGCGCAGTTGGCCAGGTTAGTGGGTTGCTACTGCTCGTTTAGTAATGGTGACCTTGGGAAGGTGTGGTTTGTAGGGAAAAGTAGCTTCTTTTTAGAAGACCACCTACTATAGTTGGAAAAAAAACACAGAGAGAGAGGAGGAGTGCCTACATTTGTGTTGTGGGAGATACGTTTGCTTGTTATGTGGAGATGGAGTCCACTTGGGGTTTCCAGGTCTTCATTAGTTGCAAAAGTTGAGGCCACACTCCTCCTCAAGGCTTAACAGGAGAGGCCTGTTCCAAGTGAAAATACCAGAATTTTGTCAAAGAGAAGGGAAACAGAAGGAATTCACTGATGAAATGAACACAAAGATGCCTTCTTTCACAGAGTTTTACACAGATGATTATTTTAACCACCTTCTTATGAAGACTAGTGTAATGTAAAAAAAGGCACACAAGAAATACAAGCTTTGTTCACCACTGGGGGTAGGAAAGCACAAAAAAAATTTCTGGCTATGCTGATCCTTACAATGATAATGAAATAATCTACACAAGGGAAGTCAGTGTCATGCATTTGGGGAGTTATCAGCTGGAGAACATGACAATCTGTACAGGAAGACAAAGAAGATAAGGACTGAGCTAATGGGGAAACTACAAAGGATAGTCTTGAACTACTGGCTTAGAGGCAGGTTATTGGTGAAGTTCCTATTGTTCAGCTCCATGTTACTTGACATTTTTATTAATGATCTCAGTAGAAAACATAAGAGGGTGTTATTAAAATTGGGAAATTGTAGTGCTGGCAGATAAAACTGATATGGAAAATAAATGGGATATCTTACAGGAAGATCTCACGGTTCTAAGGACCGGAGTAGTAGAAAGGAGATAAGCATCAGTAACACAAAGCTTAAGGTTACACATAATAATAGGAAATTCTCCTGTGAACTTTGAGCTTATTAGTTGGAAGCAACAGAGGAGGAGAAAGAACTGGGTGTATAGTTGCCCATTGGATGATTGTAAGCTGCCAACATATTGTAACCAATGGGGGGAAAAGCCATGATATCAGACTGTGAATCAGGCAGTGATTTTATTAACAGTAGAGAGAGGGAGAATTGATGTTGTCTACATAATTCTGGTGAGGCCTCACCTGTATTATTAAGTATAATTTGGAGATTTGTGTTCAGGCAAAATAAATTCAGATTGGAATGGGAGCAAAGATGATCTACTAGCATGCTGAGGGGAAATAGAAAATGCATTTTACAAAAGCAAATGAAATATCTTGGCTTGTTTATCCTAGCAAAATGAAGGCTGAGAGAAGACAAGATTGGTCTTTATAAATACAGCAGGAAGATAAGCACTAGGAATGGAGAGGAGCTATTTAAGCTAAAGGCCAATTTTGGCAGCAGAACAAATGGATCTAATCACTGTGAATAAGTTTAGGTTGGAAATTAAAAGGAGATTTCTAAGAATCAGACAACAAAGTTCTGGGAGGGAAAGAGCAAAGGATAGAAGACTAAGTTTTAAAATGGAGTTTGATTCATTTATAAAGAGGTTTGTAGGACATGATTGCTTGCAATAGTAAAGTTGTGTGTGCTAGATAGATGACGTTCCAGTTGTGGTTATTTCTTCTTCTTAAACCTTTCTCTAGCTTTCTTCTTGAAAATTTAGACTCTGTATCAAAAAGTCAGCAGTATTTATTTTCAGCAGCTGTAAACCTAGCCATCTTTAAGATATGTGAGCCAGGACCATTCAAACTTAGCTAGGTGGAAAACCTAATTTTCTGTCACAACTCTTTTCCATTAAAATAAGAACTTCTTGAATAGCTATGATTTGACATGTGGAACTTTCTTGGGCAAACTAACAAAGAAGTTAATTTACTTCAACCCAAGCAATTCCATGAAGCAAGGTCTCGTTTCTTGGCAATTTGTGTTCTTTGTTTGGATACTCGGCTCTCTAATACAGATTCCAGTTAAACATTTTCTGCTGTTTGAGTTATCTCTGTATTTCTTCACTCATACACATACCTACCTACACACACACACATTTTCTGGAGCACACTGCAACTTTTAAGTTAGTTGAAAAATCAATATCCAATCAGCTTTTTTCATGAAACCTGCAGGAACTTAATATCTTGAAAGCCCTGTCTCTGAGTCAGGTTTCATTAATTTTCACCAACTGATTAAAAAGTTATCCAGAGGAGACAGATGAGCAGACTGGATGGCCACATGGCTGCATTTCTTATGGGAACAGGGCTAAGGGGATATACTCATTAAGGTGACAGAAATTCCTGAAAAGTAACAGTAAATTGTTATTTTTCCAGTAAAGGATGGGAATTCAAAGGAAAGTTATGATAAAAAGTAAGACTTCATGATGTGTCCTCCCCTACTTCTTTCTCTTACTTCACAGGCAGGGAATGCTACTTGATTTTAAAGAACTAAGTCTTTTAGGTTCTATTTATGTCTTTGTCACATTCTCAGAGCGTAGCTTCTCTGGGATCTGATTTCTTGACTGATAAAACATCTGCCTTAGATATTCGGTGGAAGCAAGGGAGTATCTTGTTCCTTTCAGTCTGTATCAAAAAGTCAAAGTCTTTCTTTTTACTGTCTTCTTATGCTACATGAGAAGGGGCATCACAGGCCAGATCAGTGTTTCCATGGTCTTGCATCTGAAGGAGTGCAGGGATGGATCCATAGGGAGGAAATAAAAGAAAAAAAAACAGGACAGTGCCCAACTTCTGACAATTGGTGGTTTAGAGATTTCCTAAGCTAGTGGTTGCATCTAGACCGTATGTTTACTGTCTGCTGATGGACTGCCCTAAAAATTTGTTATATTAGGGAGGTTGTACTGGGGTTGTGTCATTCTGGGGGCTTCTAGAATAAATGTTTCAAGTTATGAACTCACCATTTTAATATTAATAATGTGTACAAGCTCTGCTTATCTATTGAAGTTTCCTCTTCGGCAGTCAGTCCTCCTCCCAATTTCTTGTCTAAAATAATACTCTTTATCTCTCAGCCAAATGCACTCCCTTCTAAATAGGAACATTTAGCATGACAATGCCATTATGACATTGTAGACTCGAAACTTACTGTCCTTTGTAGGTGCTGCCTGTGTCTACTGAATGGGTGGCACTGAGCAACCATCAGCTATCTGGCCACACTTGTTTGCTTTGTATCCATCATACTATTTCAGATGCCAAGAAGTGTTTTAAGTTGAATGCAGATGTCTCATTGAAGTGAACCTAATGGATGTAGGTTTCTAGGTGTGCATTGCTTACAGCATGGAGAAAGTTAATTTTTCAAATGCAACCATGTGGTTTTGTTTCTAGTTTATATAAGGCTTTTGCAATGGTAGCAGGATTTGAGGAGTCCCATTAGTACCTGAGGCCTGAACTCTTCGAATCTGTGTTCAACAGGGAGAAAACTGACCACCTTCCATCACTATTCATTACATCTCTCCTGGAAGATGACAGCTGTGTTGACAGGTAGACTGAACTTTTTTTGAGTTTCACGGGGTATAATCTCTTTAGATTGGGAGGGATCAAGCCTTTTGTGTGCTTAGGCTCACATATAAGCCACAAAAACTTCAGTGTGTAAAATACATAAAATTATTCAAGCAGAAAATATAAAATGCTGCATGATTTGTTTCCTTTTTGTGTAGAGTCTGGGATTGAATAATGCTAATTTAAAGCTGTTGAACAATGAAAGCGAGGAGACACCAAATTTGTGTAGAACGCAGGCAATTTTTGGACTAAAGTGCATTTTCTTTCAAAGTGAGGGATGCCTAACAGGGCAGGCCTGAAAGTGATTGTCCTAAACTCCATAGGTAGCAAAATGGGACCTCAAAAACTGTTGTGAATATTGTACTTATTCTGAACAGGAAGAAAGCTTGCTCTCCTAGAGTTATACTGCATTTCATGAAATAACGTCTTTGATCTTTGTTTTTCAACTCAGTGACTACTAGACCCAATCTCTGCACAAGGAAAATGCCATTTATTATCTTCCCTTTTACCCTGGGGAAAGTGACTGAAACAAGCAGATTTTACAGTTGCCTTGATTTACTCTTGACAGGGCTGGTAAACATGTGCGTATATACATACATGTAAATACTCTGCTTTGTGTGTGTGATTGTGCGTAGTTTAGATTAAGGTTTAGGAGGAAGAAAGGAAATACCCTGTGAATTATCTTACTCTATTCAGGGAAGGCATCTTGTCAGCCGTTCCCTATGGCTGACACAGGCGGTAGGGCTCCCTTCTGACCTGTACATATACCACCTGCAGTCCTGTGCTGTTGTTTGTATCCTATTCCCTCACATACACTCTAGCCTGCTGTGAAAACTGGGCTGTTCCAAACAAGTTTAGCAATTGCAAGCAACCTGGAATTAAACTTCAGCTTCTAATTGAATTGAGGCAGTGATGGATATCAGAGCCCAGAAGACAGTACAGCAGCACAAAAAAACACATTAGGAACCAATACTTGAAACAAGGCATGATTAAAGTGAACAAACAGATTTTTTGCTGATGAGACCAAGCTCATCTAGGAGGAGCTAATGAGTCATTGCAAAGTCAACCACAAACATCATGCAATATATTGTTTTTATTCTTACAAAACTACTTCTGTAAACTAAAGCAATGTCCTAATATCACTAGATTAGGGACTAGAATGACCAATTCTATCATGTGTTTTATATTTAAAGGTGGAAAGAGCTGGAAAGTATTTCTGAATTTATCACTATTTTCCTTTCATCCTCAGTTTGGCTTCTTTTGTGCCATACTCCATGTTTGTACATAATTTTGCCTTTATTGCAGATATATATTCCATCTAGTTTACCATTAAGCATTCAAGAAATCAACAGTCATATTGGAAAATTTAGTTTTTGTACAAGAGATAGTGTTATGCAGGTGAATGACTTAATTTGCAGAATAAGGAAAAAATGTGTATCATGCTATTATTTATTTGGTAGAGTATGTAAGGGCCTCAGTCATGTGTTTGCTAGACCCTATAAACTTCTCTACTGTTTATCTTACTCTGAGCGTTAATATGATTTAGTTTACTGTTTTATATTTAACTTCATAAAATTGCACTGCAAATTTGATTCTTAACATGGCCTAACCCAGGAATCCTTACTGGGGTGAAACTCTTTAAATCAGCAGAGTTTTGTCTGAGGAACTTTGTTAAATAAAGCAGGATGACTGTGTGTGGCTCTGTGCACACATAGTAACAACATTTGGTGTAGAGAGTTCTGTAATGAAAGAGAACAACCTTAGTCTTCAATGCCATTTTGTATACTTGGTCCTTTCCTCTTTGTACTAGTGTATAAAACAGTATCGCAGGCTGCCAGGCCGTGGAGATTCCTTCTTTAAGTCTCCTTCTTGCCATCATGTCAGTCATGACCTGTGCTCTGCAGCAAGGTGGCACAAAATTAAAAATTTGCCAAGGGGAAATGAATATGTTTTATTTGGTGTCTACTGTTTTCCCAGCTTTTTTGCACTTGGCTGCATGGTCTGGCACCAACCTGCTCTGCAGAGTAGAGCTGAGAATACAACTCACTAAATACAAATGAATGAAATGTTTCCTTGATCTCTGCATTTAGTCATATTTCAATAATAACAATGCATATAAATATAAAGGAATGCTCTCCCTTAGCCCTCCTTTTATTAAAGTAAGCTGCGGAAGTACTACAAGACAGAGAGTGATGTCTGTAAAGTAACTTGTCTTTTAAATGGCAATAAAGTTTGGAAAAAATGGGAATTGCCTAACACCTTGTTTTCCTTCTCCTTAGCTCTTGTGTCCATCTGGGATAAGGAACATGCAGCTTATCCTGGCCTGTCAGGTCATTCAGAAAAATGCTCTTCTGGCAGCTGTTCAGCAAGCCTCGTTTTATTACTTGGTCCAGCCTCTCCATACCCTGGACATCAAGGTTAGTAGCATCTTCTTCCTCACATAGCACTTGTAATAATAGGTTTTGTCAGACTTAGACTTAGCCCAAGGAGAGCATCTGTTAATTCTGCTTACAATCAGTTGGATGTAGTCCTGCGCAATGCTTGGAACAGCATCACTGATGACTGCAGGTACTGCAGTGATTGTGTATTAGCATATGACATAAAAATAAATGGTGTCACATCAGTGATTTATTTAAAGTCTATTAGTTGGGCAAGTGATGAAGCATGGCTAAAAATAGCCCTCAAGAGAGGACTGAAAGGGGTTGGAGATAAATGGGACTCGAAAGGCATGGGTGAAATCTTATAGCCTGTAGTATGCAGTAAGGCTAGCAATCACAACCTGACCTTGAAATATGCATTCTTCTGGGATGGCAAAACCATCAATTCCTGCTGCTTTCATTTGTCCTGTCTTCTGAAAACAGAAGTATGGTCAACACTGTTTCCAATAGGAAACATTCATGTCAGCCTGATGCCTCAATGTTGGTTCAGAAGGTACCCACCATGGTCATCAAGCCATTACTGTTCCTCATCTTCTATTTGGCACTTTTTTTTTTTTTTTCATGCTGTGTTTAAGATATGATGCTCAGGAGCTGCCCTTGCTTCATACATGCTCAATTGTTGTAGGGCTCCATGTTGCATTTTCTTGTGCAGCTGTTGCATCTTTTCCAGAGACAGCTGCATTATGGTGATGAGCTAAGTGACCTCTTATGAGATTTTGAATTTATAAGCAAATAGAGATTCTTTAGGGCTTGTCTTGCCTTCTCTGTGCTTATATTGACATGTCTTTCCATGTTTCTTAGGACACTCCATCCATCTCCCCCAGCCCCCTCTCGCATCCCTGTTGCTCCTGGCGCTTGGGCCCTTGCAACCAGGTGGTCTCCTCACCTCATTCCTGTGTGGGGGAACTGCTTGTGTTTTGCTGTTCTAGCTGGGCAAGAAGCACTCTGTTTTGTGACAGGTTCATAGTCGCGTGCGTGCTGTACTACCTGGCTGTCATGCTGGGAGCCCAGCTGGCCACTGCCCCTTGGGAGCTAAGCAAGCCAAGCTAAATGGCCAGGGGTCAAACTCCTCTTGACTTTTCCCTGAGCAGGGGGTTCTTCTCACTAGCTGAATGCTGATTTTGCAAAACTGGAAGGAACTTTGTACCCTTGAGACCTCTGTTCTTATGTCAAATGTATTTAAAATTAGTCAGCGGGTTCTAATGTTGTTAGAGGTGGGTTGAACCAGCTAAAGGAACGAGGCTAAAACGTTTCCTGTGTGACACCAGTTTCTTTCTGAGTTTAAAGATGAAAAACAGACATTATCATGACTCCCCATTGTCTCATTTTGGGTCACTCAGAGCTGTGGCATGGGGAAAGAGGGAAAGGAGTTTGACTTGCAAACTTCTGAGTATGAATTGCTGTTCCTAGAGCAGCGGCCTATCCACTTTCTTCCCTTACACTGGAGGTGAATGTAAGGGAGGTCCCAGGGCCAACACTCAGCTCAGAGACTGTCAGCTGCACTAGAACAAACTTGTTTCACCACTGCATGCTTGACATCCTGTCCCAACAAGAGCAGGACAGTGATTCTGCACTGTACAGCTGAGACTCATTGGCCCAGACAATCTGATATCCTGACGGCCCACCAGAAAAAGAGCTGCCTGCCTGCTGCTGAGCAGGAACCCTTCACACCACTGATCTCAGGCAACTTTTGGCAGCACACAGGCCGTGTCTCAGAGAGCTGCTGCACTCTGCAGCCACTTGGTGGGCACCCAGGCCTTGGCAACTGGATGGCCTGCTGTGCAGCTTCCCAGGGCTGGCCACGGTCTAGCTCGTCCCAGAGGCTGGTTTCCATTCACAGAGAAGTCTGAGATTCCACATCTTCATTTCTAATCAGATTCTGCAGCATTGAAATCCTCAGTGGAACTGAGCAACCTCTGTTTCTTTCCCAAATTGATCCTCTGTGCTGCCATACAAAAGTGCTGGTGTTGTGTGTCTCTGCTGATAACTAGGAGTAGTCTTACTCTGGAAATGGCTCTTCATCCCTTAGTTGAAAAGGATTGATCTTCCGAACATTTGAAGATCTTTTACTGTCTAAATGCTGGATGGTTTCTTTTCCACAGAATGGCAGCAACTGTATTTTTCATTTTCAGATGTCTCCTCTCCTTTGTAAATCATTTAATGGCTGCTGCATCCATTCTGAATCAGTTTTTTTCTGATTTACAGTCAGTGGGTATTAGCTAACTAATCAAATTCACACACAGAGGACCATTAATACAACCAACAGAGACAGTGATAAGGAGGTCATGCATCTGTTATTGCAGATTAACATGTAAAATTGAAAAAAATCTTGTATAACCTCCTTACACAGGAAAGGGAGATGATTGCAGGATGTCACAAGCTGTATCTGCACTGAGGGACCCACCAGTGGTGGCTGGTATGGTTGCCCACCCAACCCAGGCCAAGGCACATGGCATCTCCCCTCAGCCCATGTGAAGGAGAGCTGGTTGAGTGATGCCAAGGGAGCTGTGTGCTCTGCGACACTCTCCATGGTCTGCTTGATTGATAGCTGAGACCCATGGGTGTGCCATGAAGGGCACAGGCTTAACCAACCCAGTCTCACCCTGCAATAAGCCCTTATGCAGACCAGCCTGTTTGATACTGGTCTAGGACCTTCAGAATGGCAAACTCCCATGTATTTGTCACCTCACTACCCAACTTTTCTATACTGACTTTGTTTATAGGCTGAAACATTTCTCAGGAATGAAGACATTGCTCCCGTCTGCCTATTTACTTCTAAGGCGGTTGGCCACCACTGGTTTTTTTAATACATGTTATATGTTCCCTGTGCTCAGCCAAGCAGAAAGTTCTCTGGGAAGTAAGTCCATTTTCTACTACAACACAGCAAAGGTGTTCTTCGGTAGATCTGTCTGCAAGCTGGCATTAACCAAAGCCAAGTATAACTTAGTCAGGAGAAAGAGCTCAACTCTCAAAATGTGGCATTTTTCCCCCATTTTGGTCTTTCCCTTTCCCACTATATGCAAAAGACAATAGCTCTTCTTGATTTGCAGGGGAATTAGGGTGATTTTTAGCTTCCCTGGACTTCAGAGTGCCTGTGCCACTTTTGAAATACGACTTCAAGAACTTGGAAAAGTACCATCTGTTCCTACTTGAAAATTAGGATTATTTTTATATAAATATGCAGAAATTTCTAAGGTTCCTTCATACCAGGAGCCACTGGGACTTACACAGGGGACGTGGAGGGATGAGTGTAGTTTTTTGTGTTCATGGGGAGGCAAACTGATTTTCCAGACAAGTGATCTAGACATACAATTATTTGTACATATTTGAAAATGTGAATATCTGGGAATATTCATGTTTTATTTTCAGCTGATTGAATGTCAAGAATGTTGTCTGATTTATAAATTGGGTACTGCCTCTGACTCTGCTGCTGCTACAGTTTCATTACGGCTGTGCTCAGTGAGAAATGTTTTTTTTCTGTGACTTTCAATGATCCCAGTGAATTATTATATCATAAAGCTGGGGTAAATGAAAACATACAGAATTGCAAATCTGCACTGATTTAGTAGGAAGAGCTGCCAGTCTTTACGAGAGCAAGGAGAGAATTGATATTCATGTTAATTTTAGGAAGGAAATGTAAATCTAACAAGTTGGAGCAGTTCAGCAAGTGGAAGAAATTTGGTGTCTGGGAGTGAAACAGAGGATCAGCTGCTGTAGGCAGCCACACCGGCCACTTCATTTTCTCCTGGGCTTTCTCCAGGTTTACTCTGTACCATTGAAAGGTACTTGTTACAGACTTGGCCAAGACCCCTCCACTGGGTAGGGGTCAGCCTGGCACATGTGCGAATCCTGAGCACTACCTGCTTTACATTGCACAATGAATAATCATAACGATGGGTTCTCGATCATAAGGGCACGTTCCCAGTCACCCTGTTTCTTGGTGTGAATTGGTGGTCTGAGCTCCGTGGTTGTCTCACCGTACCCTGTCAATGGGACTCTGGCTTCTCATCAAACCCCGTGGAGATAACCTGTTAATTACAGAAGGAAATCCAGATACCTCACAGGAGTTTCTAAGCATCAGTGAGTTTACAGTTGAAAACATTGCAAAATTATAACAAATAATAAGTGGGCCAGAATAAGCCCATTAAATGTGACTTCCCTCCTCCTGTAGAACAGAGGTGGGTCTCATTGCTTGTATGCCAATTCACTAGCTCCCCAGTGCAATTTCACGGCTTTTACATGGGGTGGTGTTTACTCACAGGGCTAGACACAGTTAGAGCAATTTTTTATATTATTCAGTGCTGATCAGCTGGAAGTTAAGCACTGAAAACTATGCTAATTGAACAACCTGTGGTTTGAAGGTGTAAATATAAATCATTCAACATGTCCATCTTAGCCCAGGCAGCCTCATGGTTCCTGTTACTACCTTAACACCTTTATAAAGAGGTAGTTGTGTTTTTTTTTTTAATTTGCCACTATTCCTTTCATCATTTATTTCACTTGCACTGAAATTAAAAATGTGTAGACTGGGAGACTTTCCCCTGAGCTCATCTCATCTCTAGTAGCTGATCCACAAGAGCCAGTTTATTTTTACCTGTTGTTGATAAGGAATGAGTAAAATGAATGTTGGGGGAGAAGTTGTGTCTAATCTAAAGAAGTTATTTGAGTGGTTCAGAAGGAAGTTATCGGTTCACCATTTGAGAGGTGACTCTTCTTAGCTCCCATGCTTTTTTTCCCTCATTAGGCCTCCAGAAGCTTTCATTTCTATTCAGCTGGAGAAAAGGGGACCCTGAGGATAGGATGCTGGACATGTTCAGTCAAACGAGAGAAGCGCTGGGCAGCAGCTGCAAAACCTGTAAGTACGTCAGGAGGTTCCTCAGCATTTTTGAGAGGAACTGTTGGGTTTTGGTGAGTAGGCAAAGTGGTAGCTTTAAGTTAGTGTTGTAGTTACCCTGTGGTTACTTTAGGGACAAAGGTAACCGGTGGCAGGTGTGGAAACCCCAGTGGAGGGAAGGAGGCTGGGACATGGCCAGCTACTGGGTCTGGCATACTGATTGAAATCTTTATTGATGTTTATCCTCCTTAAAGTTTTGGAATTTCATAGTTCAGATGTTTGTAATATTATAGATAACCTGGTAGGGTTTTTAGAATTACATTAATAGAACATTATAAGGGTTTTGGTTTTGTTAGATTCACGGTACCTGTAATTCCTACATGCATGATATTAAGAAGAAAATATTGTCTCATTATAGGATGAAGTTCTGAAACTCAAAAGAGACATTATTGTTGAATATTGCCAGGAGTAAGTATTTCTGATACAGACTTTTACTGTATGTCTAATGTATGTTTAATACAGGTCTAGTGTAGACTTTTCCATGCAAACACATCATGTTTTAAACATAACTCTTGTTCTGAGGGCATATTTTTCATGTGGATAATATGAATTTATGTACTTCATACTCAGAATATTATGACTATACCTGTAAGCCATTTTACAAGCTGAGAAAAGAAGAACAGTTTTAGTGGTTTAGTAGGATAACATTACAGACAGTATAAGCCATGTTGCTGGATGAGTAGGAAATGCACCACTTGTTTTCTTTATGAGGAGAAATGATTGATGATGGGGTGCTAAGTAGAGGCACACAACAGCAACAATTTTTTGATATCTCAGCAGAAATACCAGATAAACATCGTTGACATGAGCAATAAATTGTAGTGGAAATAATGTGCAGTAGATCAGAGAATGAACGAGTGGTATGTACTAGCCTGTGAATTCAATCTAGTTTGTAAGACTGCTTGGGAAAAAACCAAAGGTTCAAACAGAGTTGGAGTTGATTTCATGTATTTTTTTTAAATTCTCTGTTTATATGTCATTGTTCAGTATTTTATGGTTTCTGTTTCAGATAAGTTTACCGTTCTGGGACCTTTGTCTTGCACACAATATCATGAGATTGAGCACACATGCCAACAGAGAAGGGGAAAAAAAAAATAAGGAAATGAGCTATTTCTTGTCTGTTTTCACTGAGAAACAGGCTGTACTTGATATGCTGCACTAGACTAGTTTATGTGTTACCTTTCTACTGCAGTGCGTAGCCTGTTAGGAAGCCACCTAAGAGCTGTATGTTCCAGATCCACTCTGTCAAAAGCCTGGGCGAGAACCTGGCATGTGGCCAGCATCCAGGTCTGTCTTCTCCTCGTGTGGCCAGCTATACAGAGATGCACCCGGGCAGCCTTGGGAAAGAGGATGGCAAGGAGCGAGCTGCCAGTAGGACAGCTGTTTCAGTAAGCCATGCTTCATAAATGATGTAGATTTGTTTTGTGCTGCAGATGCAGACTGCCTTTGACCCAGACACAGTTTATGGAGTGAGTAGTTAAGACTGGATTGATGGGTCTGGAGGCACCTTACAGCCAGGGGCTGGAGGGGAGTTTCAGCGCAGCTCAGTCACGATGGAATCTGACTCAGGGTCACACCATCTCATTCTCAGTTCTGCAGTTAACACGTCATCTCACTTAGCTCCTTCCTGCTTCTGCTTCCTTATTATAACATGAACAACGATAGCTCCCGCAAAGCGGTTGCTGTATTAACTTGCAGATATTTCTAAGGCATTGTAAAGACAATGCATCTGTGTGAAGAAAAGCATTAAATCTAAAATTTACCTTGGTTCTTAAATGCCACTTTCACAATTTTTATCCTGCTGGCTGTCACACTACGGAAGAATCATGGCTTGTAAATTTTGCAGTAGAAGATGCCAAAGATGTCCATACAGAAAGAGATTAAGCTCAACAAAGGTAGAGTTTACCTGGGCAGATGACGCCCTGCACAACACTACATATTTTAATTATTCTTTTTTAGGCTGAATCAGTGTGTGTCCCAGCATGCCCTGAGAGATCAGCTCATTGGGTACTACAATAGCCTAAGAAGCCTCTTAGATGATTTCCCTGTCATCAGAGACAAGTAATTCATTGGACTACCTCAAGGGAAAAAAGAGGAGCAAGACTTAAAAAAAAAAACACCTTGCAGCTGATCCCAGGTTTGTATTGTGTTTGCAAACATGTTCCTGGGGGCCAGAGTCCTCAGTCAGAGTGTATTACAAAGTAAAGGTGAATACATGTTTGTAAGGGGACTGATAGTCTGGAAGTGCCCCGAGCAGTGTATTCTGCCAGTCTTCAGGCAATGCTGATGGATGTAGAATGTGCATAGTCAGAGGTGCCTGCAAAAGCTGGCATAAGAAGAAGGAAAACTTTAGAAATGTGCTTGCTTCTGATCCCAATGCTGGATGTAAGAGGGAAGGAAATGGATAATCTCATTTTCAGGATGTAAATCTTCTGCTTTAATGATTAAGCCTAGGTAGTGAGGGTTGTCTTACTGTTTAAATTTTATTTATTTAAGAATTAAACAAAACCTGTTAATAAGTTGTAGGCATGTGACTTGTTGGAAATTAGGAAAGGAGAGAAAGAACACACGTCAGACTAGGGGATGACCCTGTGTCACCTGCTCCCTTCAGAAGGGACGTTTTTTGGCCATGTCACAAGGATCTCCTTCCTCAAAACTTGTGACTAGCATGGCGAGCCCTTCTGCTGACTCTCTGTAAGTCTCTGGGCTCCCCACGTTAGCACCAGTGGGCAGATGGTTTTAGATGTGAAAGCAGTCACCCAGCACACTGGCTTGGCTCTTGGTCATCTTGTTCCCCAGCAACAGAGAGGCTCAGCAGCAAACACAAGACCCCCCAGACGCTAAGGTTCAGGCAAAAGGTTTAGTTCCGATTACAAAGGTCGGGAGTGTAGTTACAAGCTCAACAAATCATAAAATGTGGTTCAACAAGACACTTGAGCAGGTGCTCGTCACCCCTTCCCTGTTGTTTAACTGCATGCCAGCTGCAGGCCTGTGGAGCTACAGCGGCCTTGGGCTCGGTTTTATCTTGCTAGAAGCTGCTGGGGAGTAACCCCATCACAGGCCTGCAGCAGGGGCCTTTTTTCTGCCTTTATCTACCTGTTTTTATTAGGTGTTGTCTAAGGCACTGTATTTTGTACTGCCATCTCGCATGCCCTGAGAGGCTTTTAAGCTCTATAGTATTTTGCATACTATCATAAAAAGTTGTACACGGGCCATTCATAACACATTTGCTCCTAGCTTTAGAAGGAGCCTTCTCTGGACACAGTAACAGAAGAGATAATAGTAATCCTAGGGCAAAATATTTTAGTAGACTTATGTTTCAAGCCGAAGCTACCCTCCACCGCAGGTTCTTTCAGTCTGGGGGCTCATGGATCACACAGTGTCCGTCTTCTGTCCTGAACTCGTTTGGGAGCTAGGACCAAGAGTGGTTACCTGTCATAGCAATTGCTTTGGTTGCCATCCTAGTTAATCAGCAAGGACTAAGTCAAATATGATTTATTTGCCCAGAGGAGCTGCCTTCTGTTGCAGAACCTGTGCTGTGCTCTACCTTATACTCTCGGTGGCATGGGGACATTGGGCAAAGAATAAAGTTGCAGTGCATTTCAGGAGTATCCATCTTGTGACAGAGGGGATCTTGCAGAGCGTTGCCTCTGTTGGGATATTCAACACACAGATCAGCAGGCCCTAGCACTATGCACCCTAATCAGATACTGGGTTGTGCCTTTTGGACCTATAACTTTTCAGCAGCAAGAAAATATTTCAATACAATATATACTGTATAGGGTTATACTATTACACTTCCAAAATGCTAATGTAAGCATTTTAACTTATAAGCAGTTACATGTTGTCCTTTTACACTTTCAAATGAAACAACCTAGAAAATAAGCATGTATACATAGGTATGCCCTTTTATTTTTTAAATAGCCCTGAATTTTCTGAGGTTGCCTTTTCTCCTCCTGTGCTGTGTCTCTCCAGCAACTTGTGGTCTAGCCACTGTCACTTCCATATGGCTTGCTATATTGTGCTGTATTTCTGCGTTTGATAAACCAAGGAACCCGAGAGCAAATCTTTATCTACTGGGGGGAGGCAGATGTGAAGGTGTCTGGCGAGCAGTGAGTGCGGGGATGGCTGCAGCATGTCCTTTGCACCTGTGTCGACCTGCCCCTGGCATTCACACCAGCTAGGGAGCTGCAGGGAGCAGGAGAAAAGGCCTTAATTAAAAATGGCTCCTGCCCTTTCAGCCCCTCTGCCCATTTTTTGTCCCCACTTTATCAGTTATTACCAGTTAATGTTTCATTTTCTGTTGTTGTTCAATTGAAGCTAAGAAGCACTTTGTAGAGAGCAACTGTCAATTAGTTATGATGAAAGCAGAAATTTAACTTCCATCTTGCCTGCATTTAGAGGGTTATAGCAGGACATTAATTCAATTGCTTTCTTATCTTCTGAACTAATCTTGGAGCATGTATTTGTGGCTGCCAAGCACTTGAGGGGTGGAGCGGGTCCTCTCTTCCTTGTCCCTCCCTCCCTCCATCCGAGAACGACCTGCAGCTGGGTGGAACAAACAGTGTATATGGTGGACAGGGAAAAAGGTGGCTTGTTATAGCAGAAAGGAGGAAAAAAGATAGGTGTGGAGAGGGACAGGAAGAGAAAAAATAACATGGAATAAAGAAGAAAGGAAGGAAGAAAGAAGACACTCTTGGGGAGAAGGAGAAGAAATGATAATGGCACTAGTTATAATGAAAAGCTTTCTGCAAATATATATATGTACTTTCATAAGCCCATAGTTCATTAACATCAGTGGGAAATGTCTGAGAACAGCCCACCTAACTTGAGATGCCTGTATCTGACTAGGATCCCCTGACAAACAACAGGTGCTTCAAAGGGATGACCCATTTCAGGCTCCTGTTTTAGGATAAGATAAGTTGTGTCCTGGAAGTGCCTTTTTCTTTCTCCATCCACTCAAGGGGGTGCTTATATTGTCAATGTCTGCATTTGGTCGGTTGAACCTCCTGTCCTTCCTGGCTTTGCTGTCCTTATGTTACACAGAGTCCAGCTGCAGCAGGTCGCAAGGAAGGCTGTGGATACATCCCCTGCACCTGCCCTTGCTGGCTTACCTAAGCCTTAGCAATATCCCTTGGGAAAAGGCAGAAGTGCTTGGATGCAGCAGAATTGTTATCTTACATAAGACAGTAAAAGATTTCTGCAGCGACTGCCGTCTTAAAAATAAATGTGAGAAGCAGGAAGAAAGAGGAAAATGTAGGGCTGTGGTTTCTGTGCGGTTGTGCCGTTCTGTTCTTCCCTTCCCCCAGCCGTTTTCTTTGTTGCCGGACTTGGCATATGAAACTAGGTCATAGCTCTTAGCCATACATGTTTTAAGAGTACTAGTCACTCTGTGAGCATGACGTAGCATCTCTGGGATGTTTGGGGGGGGTAGGGAGAGGGTGTGTGTTAGGGTTTTTTTTTCACACAATGTAGAAAATCTGTTTTATTTGGGATTAAACTGTGTTTTCTTAGGAGATGGCACTGCAGATCTTTCCTGTGTTGCTGGGGTAGGCAGCACCTGGGCTTATCTGGATGCAGTGGACTGTCCTTATTCTTTTCTGAGGTGCCACATCCTAGCAGGGTGACATAGCATGGGGCTCCTTTACAAACACACCTACAGAGAAGTCACCCTAAGTGTCCTGTGGTGAGGTGGGGAAGTCCAGCATCTGTGACAGGCTGCCCATAGTCCTCTTTTGCCAAAGTCTGTAAAGATGAAGCACGTCTGAAGAGCGTGTGTGCTTCTGCCTTTGGAGGAAACCCTGGTTGCCCTGATTGCTCTCTCCCTGCTGGTATCGTTTACGAGCTGTGATGTAAAGTGGAGGAAATGGAGAGTGTGAATGCTAATCTCACCCTGAAAAAGCGTCACTGGTCTGGTTTCCTTAGGTATAATTTGTGCTTATCATTCTAGTGCAAAAGTTAGGACAGCACAGCTGGTTAAACAAACCCTGCCCAAATATAATTTCCTTGCTTACAACACAGAGTATTTAACCTTTCGTTACTCCATCCCACCCAAGCCAAAGGTCTGGTTTTTGCATTCAACCTTGCTTTCTTTTTTTTCAGACAAAAGGAAAAAAAGGATTAAAAACCCTGCAAAACTTACTTCAGAAAAAGCTGAACTTAATCTCCAAGCTGAATTTCTATCTATTTCAGAATGTACTAGCTGCGTATGCATGTGAAGACAAGAAATGGCACATTGTATATAAAACCAGGAAAATGCATTATTCATTTAATGAATGTTGTCTTTTCATATCTTCTGGCAAAAAAAAACCCCAAACAACAGTGGGCTGCCTACTAGTAATTGCATATCATATTTTAAAATAATGGTATAGATTTTTAATGCCTGCCTGCTACTTTGCGGGGTCTGTCTCCTGTTCTAGCCAGCAAAAGCATGTTCCCAGAGGCAAAGACCCTGAATGCCCTCAGCACAGCAGCTCACATCCCTGCTTTATAAATCAGATGCTTTAAGAAAGTTTCTTTTAAATTTCTCTCACATTCAGCAGGTTTTGGAGGTCAAACCTTTACCCAGTATTCTACACATCAAAGCTAAATCATGTAATGTCTAAAATACGCTTGCTCCAAATCTTAAAGGCAAATACTATGTCCAAGGGACAGCTTTATCAGACTTTAAAAAATACATGTTTCTGGGAAGTGACAGGCAGAAAGAAGCCTCAAAATGCTAAACACCTCTTACTTTTTTGCTATAATTCAGATCCTTCCATCCTCGACCATGCTCTTTGCTGTCTCCAGATGGACACACTTTCCTTAACTTGTGGTTCATCCCTCACCCTACTGAAGGGCTGGCTGATCATGTTCAAAATGCTTCCAGAGAAGGTCAGTATTTGCTAATGCTAAAAGAGATTTTGTTCTGGGAGGGAGGCCATGCACATCTTTTCACATGCATTACAATTTTTTCTTGTCATTGGAGACACAGAAATAAACACCAGTGGTTTCCATCTGGATGGAGCTAGTATGTGCCTCTGATGGAGGGTGATGATGGGTGCCTGTCAGGGAGGAGAGAGCTTTGGTCCTCTGGGTTCAGAGGTGGAAGCAACAGTAAAAGGAAAGGAAGGATCCTTTAATTAAATACCTAAAGATCTTTAAATATCAGAAGTAATTAAATCAAAATTCAGCCATGTGCTGTGCGTTGCCTTTTCCTATTTGTGAAAGCATTCCCCATCCCACCAGTTTATCAAATATTGTCCCTGTCCCCACGTACACAGAAGAGGGAGGCTGGGTCCTTTATGTCCTCTGACTTATTTCTGCTGAAATAAAGAGGACAGGGGACAGGACGGAGGAGGTAACTGGGCTGGTCCTGGCAGTGTGGAGATGTTGCTGCGCAGGGTGGAAGGACTGCGAGGGGAAGGCTGCCTGGCCATGTCCCTCTATTTGGATAGATGTAAACATTCAAAAAAGCGGTTGTAAGAGACACAGGGGGAGCAGTTTCTAAACCAGAAGCTGTGACACCAGATGGGATCGTGACAGCTGGGAGTGGTATCCTAAGCCTGAACAAAATCAGGGCTTGACCTTGCTCTGGGAGCCCTGGTGCCATCCCGAGGAAGTCTCATGTGGTGTCCAGGAGTGGTTGTGGCCTGGGAAGCAAAAATATTTGCTACTTTGGTGTGTATACTTAGGGACAATCGTGTGAGTGGTTTTCTTTGTGCATTTGTCTTGTCTGCAGGCTGCTCTCAGAGCTCTCCACCTAAGCCTAGGAATTGTTGGTGCATTTCACAATATGGTTTCATATATCCTGGCTTATGCGCAATTAGGAAATTCCCCAAACTGCTTTTGTGCCTTAAACCCAGAGCCTCTGACCCCAGAATGTGGAGGGACTGACAGGATTGGTAAGTAACAATTACTACATGCTTACGGTAGATGGTTCCATGTGCAAAAGAGTGTGGTATGCTGATGGTAAGAAAGGGACAAAGGGAGCATGAAGATGCAATTGATGTTAACTGAAGAATTAAGTCAAGATTGAATTGCAGTCATATTTTTTAATTTTTCCTGCTTCATTCTACGATGGAAGACTGATGGGTTTCGGGAGGATGCCCACAGCATCACAGATCTGTCACAAACTCACAGAAAAGCAACATAGCTACCAGGCTTGGGAGGTCTGCTCTGGCAGGGATCAGAGAACATGGTCCAAAAATTGCTCTTCCGCCTCTAGCAAGTGTCTGTTAAGCCATCTGGTCAGCCCATGATGATTTTATCTTTGCCAGAAGATTAAAAAAGGCAGGCTTTGGTTCCTCTAGTAAATCTGCTGCTTGATTCTCTTTCCAAGGGATGAAATAGCTGCAGTGTGTGTTGTCCGGCATGAACACATATTTGTACAGAAATAGTACCAGTTCACCTAATGCTTTGACCTGCTGTTCATGTAAAACCATACTGCAGGAGTGGGATGTGTCTGCCTTTAGTGTCTAGCAGTTAGGTGTGTAGCTACTGGTATCTAACAACTAGTTAGGTACCTCTGCTGTCACTGGACACCTTCTCTAGACACTGTTACAATGACATCTTCACAGGAGTTGCTCATCCCAAGCTAAAATATGTTCAAATTTGGATGAAACCCTCTTTATAGAGGTGCCTAAGATTGCAGGAGCCCAGTTAACCTTGGTGCCTGATAATTAGGCAACTAAAGTCGTATGAGATAATCCTGTCCCAAGTGTTGAAGTGCTCTTGGCCACTGGCTCTTTTCAGCCACTGGATTATTCCCACAGTATAGTGAGCTGGGGTTTCAAAACAAGGCAAGTTACGCACACCGTCTCCTCTATGGGGTGTGTGCTGCACGGCTGGACTGTTTTCAAGCCAGCTAGAAATGCCCATGTTTCTATGTCTACATTTGGTGCTGTTCAGGCACAACTCAGGAGTAAAAACTTTACCTGCACAGCTTCCCTTCTGTCCTGGCATTTTTTTAAAAGTGAAAAATTGAATATGACAATTGGGCAAAAATATTAAATTCTTCAAGAAGTGAGAAAAATATATAAAAGACTAGCTTTGTCTTTTCATGTCTCCAGATTTTATCCCTTATGTATTTTTCTTTTTATGTGAGTAAGATTTTTATTATCAGTTCTGAATTTATCTTCTTGAAATTTCATTTTGGAAGGGAAGAAAGGACTCAGTGAATCATAAATACTTGTTATAGCTTTTATTTTAATACTGTGCTTGGGAGTGTTTGATTTTGAAGTGGGCTTATTTTCTCTAACAAAAAGCACTCCCCGTTCTGTGGTGTGCGCTCATTGTACCATCAAGTGTGTATTAGCAACTTCATTTGTGTATGGCTGAGAAAGCTCATATAAATTAGCATGTTTAATAAGCTTTGAAACAATCAAGAAAGCTCAGCGCAGCGATCAGTGAGAAACCACAAAACCAGATGTAGGAGGAATATTATGTGCAATGTATTTCAATTTCAGACATATCTAATGTGTGCCTAGCCACCATGCTCTTACAACAGAAAATATGGACAAGATGGAGTCCTGAGTACGCTGCTGTCTCTATAATACACTTTGCACAGACATTTTAACTCCATTGCTCCTGACCAAGAGATCGTTCTAGTCGTTGGTGCTGCGGAATAATTTCCCTCTCCCCCAGATCAGACAATTTAACTTCCTTAAATGATGGCAGCCCCTGCAGCCTGACAGAGAGAACATTTGGTTTCTATAACAGGTGCTTCCAAGTTAAATCACTTCTGCAGTGGCTGTGTCTCAGGAGGTAGTCGAGCCCTGAGCACACATTTCCTACAAACACCAAGAGCAGGTTCTCTTGTAAGGGTAATGACTTGTAGGGACCCATTGCTTTGGGAAGTTTTTGGCTAGGCTTAAAGGGAATAAAAAAACTTTAGGGCCTCAGCAGAAAAATATCCATTAGCTTGCAAAACTGTGCCCCAGTAGTATTTTATTATTGCTTTTAGAAAGCAGTTGGAGAAGTTGTCTCTATTGTTCCCTACCAGGTAATAACTAGTTTAGGTCTTTGGAGTAAGTAAAATGCCATCTCAGGACCTCATTCGGTTATTGTCTGACAAATGTAATCTCAATATTTTCAGTTGGAAGGGACCTACAATGATCATCTAGTCAACTAGATATGATAATAGAAAGATATACCACTGTCCTTGTTGGTATTTTATTATAATTGATTTTTTTAATGGGGAAAGGTAATAAAAGAACCATTCTTTTGAAATGCTTGTAACTTTTCATTCCTATGCCTTTTCCTCCCTGACCTTACTACATCCTTATAATTCTCCACCTGCCATAATCTCTTTTCTTAAAGCCTGGTTTTGTAGCGTTGAGGGGGATATAAATGCATTCTTCTTCTGCCTCAGAGGGGAAAGAGGAAAAATGGAGAAAGTCGTGAAGCCCAAAACTCCTGGAGGAAAAAAGAGCTTACTGAACGGAGAGATTTTTAAGTGCATTTCCTGAATCCTTATCTGATAAACTTATTGTTCTTGGTACTCTAGGGACGGAACTTCAAGAGATACAGAAAATGATTGTCAGCCTCCAGAATCCACTGGATCCCAACGAGGTAGCCCAGCTGCTCGCCGCTCACAGAGAAGTGATCTTTCTACAGTTCGATGCAGCAACCAGACACTGACTACGGTAGGAATTACAGGCTGCTAGGGATGGGGCTGGCACCTTTTTTTATAAAGAGCCTTTTTTTATTCATAAAGAAAGAAAAAAACATAGGAACAATTAATTTAAATTTTGTCCATGGTATCTGCTCCAAGATCATGAAATGTGCCCTGTAAGTGTAGAAATTTTCTCTTCACTAAAGTACCAATTTTCCTTTAACTAAAAGTGGTGAAAGTCCTTATATGCTTCATTGAGGGATCTCAACACACTATGCCAATGTCCTGTTATCTGAGCTTTATGTTGTGATTCATAGTTTACTGAATCAGGGAGGTTGGTAGCTGCTACAGGGGTAGACTTAGGAGTTCATCTACTTGTTTTCCTGCAGGATACACATTTAATTTTATAGTTTCCTTTATCAAAGAATGCTTAATGAGCAGGTGCAGGACTTAGACCTTCTTATATCGAGATCTAGGTAAAATATTGTTTACCCCACCACAGAAACCCAACTAAGCTCTTCTTTTCAGAACTTTCTTAATAGTAATTGTCTCCCTTTTCTCCCCACTCTCCTCCCATACATTGGTCACAGAACGGTTTGAATGTACCCAATGGAATAAACTTTGCAGAAGCAAAACAAGGGAACAACATGCAAAAGTAAAAGAAATTTCAACTCTCCTCCCCTCTGTAGATGCCATGTGGTGGCATGATGCAAGACTAGATTTGTAGGAGTAGTCTGTGTGGGGCAGGCAGGCCATGGAGTCCACCAGAAGAGCAGCGACTCCTGGACTTGCTTTTGAGTAACATGCAGGACTGAAGTCAAAATGCTACAGTTAAAGAGCTGTTCTCTAAAAGCAGCTGTGATGTGCTTGCATAAAACATCCTTGAAGGACCAGTGAAAGCCAAATAAATATCACCATAACTGAGTGCAGCTTCAAAATGGGAAACTACAAAAAAATGAGACTACTTACTGAAAAAAAACCAAACACCAAAACTAGAAGGATTAGCTAGGGAAGTTAAATCCTTGCAGATGGCATGGAAATTCTTTGGGGACATACTGGAGGCACTCAAGAAATGCATACCATGTGTGAAGAAAGACTTAAGAAAGGGTAAGAGGATGCTGGCATGGCTAAACAGCAGGATTAAACAGATATAATCTGTTTAAAGCAAGAAGGCATCCTTCAAAAAGCTGCACTTTCCTTCAAATTAAGAAAACAGAAAAGACTATAAACTGTGACAGGATAAATCTAAAAGGATTAAAGACAGCCCAGCAAAGATTTTGAGGAATAATTTTGCAGAAGGCACCAAGACTAATAATAAATTTTGTTTCAAATACACCAGGAGCCGGAAACCTGCCAGAGTCTGTAGGGCCAGTAGGTGATCAGGAGTGTTCAGTGAAGATAAGTCAACAGCACTCATTTAAAAAAGTGATTTGTGTGTTTCTGCATTCCCTGTGGAAGAACTTCAGGAGGTTCCCACATTAAAACCTTTCATTATGGGAGATGCATCAGAGGAGCTGCTGCAAGTAGAAGTGTTGCCAGGGAAAGTGATGGGATGAGTAAACTAAAATGAAGATGAACAAGTTGCCAAGACCAGACAATGTTCAAAACTCTGAAAGAATGCAAAGATTATTTATTTTTTTTAAAGAAGCCAGAGTGCTAGCTATGGGGTGTAGCTTCTTGCTTAACCTTGATACCTGAAGACTGGAAGTGGCTGATATGTTGCCAGTTGTTAAAAAGGACTGTAAGGGTGATCTGACTAATCAAAAGCTGATAAACCCAATATCCATAGTGTTCAAATTAGCAGAAATTGTAACGACATGGATAAGGGGTTGATACAGTTTGTCTGGATTCCCTGAAAACTTTAATAGCCCCACAGAGGCTCTTAAGGATTATGAGCAGCCACTGGATATGTGAGGAGATGGTCTCATTTGTAAATAATTTATTGAGATTTAGGAAGGAAAAGACTGTAAATGGGAAACTTTTGCAGTGGATAAGAGAGGTTACCAGTGGCTTCCCACAGGAGTTTGGACTTTCTCCTGGGCTGTTCAGGGCTCATAGATGACATTGAAAGGAGGCTGAAGCTGAGGTGGTACAATGTGTACGTGATACTGAGACTCCCAGGATAGAAAGGGCTGGAGAAGGACCTTACAAAACAGAGTGGCTGCAAAATAAAACAGCAGATGGAGTTCAGTGTATCGGTAAAATGATGCACCTGGAGGAAAAAAAAATCCCAATGTATAAAATTACAGTCTCTGACTTGACCATTACCATGCAGTAATGAAATATCAGAGTTACGACAGATAATTCTGTCAAAATTTCAGCTCAGTAGAGATCAAAAAAAAGTCAAATTGATTCCTTTTAGGAGAGAAAAATATAAACACCACCACACAGCTAAATGAATCTGTGTTGATGAGCCTACACAATTCTGGTCCCCACCTGAGGAAGGACAGAGAAGTCACAAAGGTTCCCAAAGGAACCACATGGATGATGAAAGACTGCTGGGTGGAACAGCTGGGGAAGAGCTCTGTAAAACTGTCAGTCAAAGGCAGGGGATAAACAAGGAGTGTCTTCTCATGGTTTTTTTGAGCATAAGGTGCATACCAGGTGAACAGCACGTAGCCAGCTCTGAAAAAAAAAAAAAAAGGTTGTTCTTGCACATGGTTTGTAATTAGGCCATGGGATTTCTTGCTGTAGGACGTGGTGCACGATAAAAGTCCCTAGAACTCAGAGGGAGACTGCACAGGCTCATGATAGACAAATCTACCAAAGGTTATTAAACATTTAGCAATCACCTCTGGCTGAGCAAATGCCCAAGCTACAAATTCTTGGAGGCCATGAGAATATCTGTAGGAAATATCAGCATGTGCTTCTTCTGGAGATTTTTGTAATCTTCTCATGAATCCACTTTCGATCACTGTGGGAGACAGGACTCTGAGCTGGATGGACCTTTGTTCTGACCCAGTATGACCACTCTTGTGCTGTCCTGTGGAGCTACAGGTTTGTAGACTAAGGATTTTTCTGGAGATTCGCAAGAAGATGAAACTACCTTGTGCGTTTATTTCTGTGTTCTCCTGATTAAAATTCTGTAGGGACAATTGGCGAGGGCAATTTTTTCCTTGGATAAGGAATTGTGCATTAACAGAAAGTAGGGAGAAATGCAGTATATCAGATGCTTCATCTTTCTTTTTCCTTATTGCCAGTGCAATTAGTTTCCATTTTCTCCACACCAGGGCTTGCGCTGTGACACTCAATCATGTTTAATCTCTTCTGAACTTCTCTGCCAAGTTTGATCCCAGAAGCTGCTCTTTGTCCCTGTAATCCCTTTGTTAGTCCTGCAACTGACACAAACCGCATGTCATTTTCAGAAGTGGTTGTGAGTGTTTTGACAAAACCAAAAGAACAAGATCCCTGCCTTAGAGTTGCCATTCAAAGGAGGATGTGCAGCTACAGAAAGAGTTGCAGTCTCGATTGCTTCTTATATTGCAAGAACTGGTTGATCGGGGGGCTCTTTGTTTTAAAAGTGTGTGAATGAAGTATGGGAGAATTGAGGGTGACAAAGAGACTTGCAATGAAATGACAAAGTCATATCTAAGCTTGGTTGAGTAGTGCATTTACATGATGCATACAGTGCAGTAAAAAGTAGCTCTGTGTGTGGGATTGCACAGCAGAATGCAATCCGAGCATGAGGAGCCAGCGGGGCCCCAGAAGCCCCGTACACCTCTGTTGTGGAACAGCACTCTGCTGGTTTAGCAGCTCCTGCTGCTCAGCTGGGCTCTGGTGTGTCTGCGTGGCCCAGCATCTGCTGGGTGAGACCAGATGCATCTGCTGGGTGAGACCAGGTCTCATGAAAATCAGTGGGGAGTGTTGTTGCTAACCCTAGCTTTGGACTCTGAGCATCCTATAATTTAGCTTCCAAAGCTTCACAAACACTTTTGAAAACTTGGAAAATCTTTAGTGGCTCTCCCACTTTTATAGGAAATTATCCTAATACCAGGAATCAGAAGTAGTAGAGCTCCTGGATTACTATCCAGTCTATTAACTACCTGAGTATCCCTCTTTGTCAGCATAGGCATGTGTTTTGCTGTAAATGTCCCCAGTCAGATGCACTTTCACATGTGCATCTACATGATAGACATTTACGTCTATTTGTTTTAATTGTCATATCAGCTGCTATCCTTAACACTTGCTCCCATGTTGGGTTATAGTGAGGAGCAGTTGCAGATTTTTGAAGTCACCTTACTTCTTTTTAATACAAATATTTTGGTTCCTTTACAGAGGACATTTTTGTCCTTGGGGAATGTTTCAGCCTACCAGAGTGTTACAGGCAGGATATACCTCCACTGAGTAACTCTGCGATTCAGAATGCATTTGCTTCACAGCTACGGCTCCCACAGCTTCTGGATCCTCAAAGCTGCAAGGTGAGTAAAGCATACCCTCCGAGGCACTCTTCCTCTGTTTGCACCAAACTCCCTGGAGAACAAAGTCCTCTGCGGTTCTTGCTGGTGTGCTTACTGCTTCCCTACCATAGTGCAAAGAACCTAAGCACTAATAGCTAATTAAAAAAAAAAAAAAATCCCCGGATCACAGCTTATTAACTTGATTCACCATTAGGAATTCTAGAAAACATTCTGTACAGAAGTGAGTAATAAAAATGTGAGACAGAATGTAATCACAGTGATATCACCAAAATGGATTTCTTCTGTATGATAGATGTTGGTGTTTCTACTAGCTTTCAGTTTTGGTAATTACCTTTTTGAGCTCTCTCATCACCTGGTTGCAGTTTTAATTGCCCAATGTGTCTGTCATGGTTGTGTGCAAGGTATTTATATCGAGAGGTTTCTCAGCTATAGTGTCACACAGAGCTACATAACGTCGAACTAGATACCTGTGTGCTAAGGAGGCACCTTGAATGACACGGGCAAAGAAAGCTGGTGTAATGTTAAAGGAAGTAAAGATGAGTCTTCCTGCTGATACTGGCATGTTCGAAGGCAATAGGCAGTTTTAAATAATCATTCTAACTTCATGGTTCCTTATTTTCATCCATCCTTCTAATTACCCAATATCAGATACTATTGTTTCACCTTTAATAATGCCTTTCCCCAGCAATGAGCTATAGGAATACAGTTTTCTGCCACCCCTGCCTTGGTTTAGGTGACAATGACACATGGGACCTCCTTAGTGTAACTGAGAGAATTTGTACTGGCATGGAAAATCTGGACATCTTTGATGAATAAGATGTCCTGATGCTTCTGAGATAGGATCAGCAAGAAATGATTGACAATAGGTAGGTAAGGATGTGGGAGCTATTCTGGGGAGGCAGAAGTAGTGGAGCATCTTGGTAGGAAATGTATTCTGGAATGAATATTATTGCCTCTTTCCCAAGGAGCGATAATAGGTGCTTCTCTCTTTTCTAGTACGTGGCCTACTTTCAAAGTCAGAGCAGAGTGTGTCACATATCAAATAGCAGCTTGGCCTCTGAGTTGCCTTTTCCTGATCAAATTAGATGGGACTCTCATAACTAATTGAATGTTGTTCTTATTTATGAACAGCCACCTCTATTCTTTTAGACGCTCATGCATTTTCCTTGGAGGACATTCCTAATGGATGGAGGATTGTTTCCAGTCACTATCAACAACACAATTAATATAAATTACAACATGCAGGTACAGTGAGACAGCAGCCTTGTGCTTATGTCCAAAGAAATAAAGGCAAGATTAATCTATCATGCAGCAGGAAAACAACCTAATACTATCTCATTTCCTCTGTTTTCTAAAGAGGAGAAGTGAACAAAAAACATCTCCCCCTTTTCTCTCCAAAAGCCCATTTTACCATTTAATTCACATTTGATCTTTTTTCAAGCAGAGCAGAGCATTTTTATTTATAATGAACCTATACTTATTATTTTTCTAGTGTGCTAGAACTAGAGAATCGAATAATTTTTATGCATGGGCGTATGTGCTTTAGGACCTTGGTGCTAAAAGCTTGAAATCCATTTGTGTTTACGACACAAAAAGCCCTGTGCTGACAGTTATCTGAGATTTGCTGTTACTGGTTAAGCTCTGTGCAGCAGACCTCCAGAGACTCTCCCTTCCCCTCCAGCTGTGCCGGTGCAGCCTGAGTGGTGCAGACGGAAGAGTTGCTCGCGGGGAGACGGTGGCAATGCAGCTTCTGGTGGAGGATGTACTGCAGAACAGCTACGGCTCGGCTGTGGAAGAGCACGCGGACTGTCAAGCCTCGTTAGCTAAGAGCAAGCAGGTACCTCTGACAACTCAGTTTCTTTGGGACTGCAGAGCTTCTGTGTAGGACTCCTGATAGTTTTTGCAGCTGAATCTCCGAGCCCATAAGCAACCTAGACCTGAGGTACGCTGTAACAATGTCACCTACTCCTGGCCATCCGGTAAGAAGCAAAGGGGAAAATGTCTCCTATAAATCTGAGTGTTCTCAAGAGAAGCCCCAGATAAATCCCAAGATTCCTAGAGGGACATGCCCCTAGAGGGCCTGTTGGTATCACCAGACCTCTGGAGAAAACAGAGACTGTCCTGACTTCTCCCCACACCCCACTGAAGGTCCAGCTCTTTCTTTATCAAGAGCTGCTCAGTGCAAAGAGGAAAGGAACAGCTTGTCCACTGTCTAAAACCAAACGCAGTCAAGGATAAGCAAGGTACTTCCAGGCTGTACTGGTATTGTAGCTGTGGCTGTGCAGAATGGTTGCTGGGGGCCTGACAGAAAAAAGATTTGGTTCAAGGAATGGGGAGAGATTCAAACTGTTTGTGGTGGAAAACAGATACGATCACTGATTTGCAAGGTCAAATGGATGGAAAGGACAAAGTTAGTTATTTTAATGTCTGCTTCCCTCAAGATGTGAGCTAAGAGTTTGATTTCTGTAACAGTACTTTATTTAGAGATAAAGGAGAGAGCGTTGCTGTTAAAAGCAATTCACTTGGGGAAAGCAGCAATAAAACAAAGAATTTAACTGCTGTGTGATTTGATCCTCATCCCCGCTGTAAGTACTCACCATGATCAAAAACCAGCCTGGACTTTACTTTCCCTGTACCATGTTCTGAAGAACACTGGTGTAAGGACCCATTGCAAGTTCTGATTGTGCAATAGCCTGTCACAAGTCTTGTCCCACTGTATATTGTAAAGAAAAGCATGTGAAAAGTTTGTCATAGCTTTTTGAAGCAAAACATTTCCCTGTGACTTCCAGCAGAACTTGGCAGAAATGGTTGACTCAAGTGTGAACTGGTTGCAGAACAGCAAAAAGACATGCAAACTTTTGCTGAGGCATCACAATCTGGTCATATCGTGTAACTTGATGAGATCTTTGCTGATACTGTGGAAGCAACTGGAAACATTAAAGGCAGAATGGGACCAGCTGAAGCTGAAGCGAGGCTGTCAGTAGTTCCTCTCTACAAAGAGATTTGTGAGCAATATGGGTAAGCTACCTTGGATGCAAGAATATTCCAGAGTGACCAAGAAGATGAAAAATTAGAAAAGTCTCTGCCTTCTCCATCCATTTTCCTGTTTCAGTGCAGTTGTTTCTTCCCCTCTGTCAATGTCTATTCAGACTGTTTGCTGCTGATGTTTTCCAAGCACATCCTTCTCAGTCGTGTGACCCGCCTCTGTATTTCAGGCTCCATAAACAATGTTAAATACAGTACTTGAATGAATGGAAATTTTGGAAGCCTGTTAGATGATTTGTGGCAGAATTCTTCTTAGTCCTCCTACTTGGCTCAACTTTGAGCAGTCAAGAATAGAAAATTGGAAGATTTCCATCAGAGAGGCCCTTCTGAAAGCAGAGAATGGAACATCACTTTTTAAAAAGCCTTGACCCCTGAAACCACAAGAAAGGAAGCGAAAGAGCAAGATGGCACAGTAGGGGTGAAATCCGTGCATGAAGACAGTGGAAAACACTGCTGTCATGCAAGGGAGCACGGAGGAAGCAATGCTCAGTGGGCCTGTCCCTACAAGTCCAAGGCATTTTAGGTTGGCAAGTCCAAATCTGTCACAGAAAATTTGTGTGTGTGTAAAGAACTGGTATCAGGTTTGCTCCATTCTGGTCTCCATTTGTCTGTATACAGTGTTACCTCCCATGCGTTGCCACCAGATCAGAGGGGGACAGTCCAACTCTGGGAGCCCACCGTCTTTGCCTCTATCTAATTTATAAACTCTGCTGAGGGAGCAGCTCTGGGGCAGAGCAGGACTGGGTTGCAGGAGGGCTGGGAGTCAGGGGCACAAGTTCTCTGTGCAGAGTGAGAACAGCTTCTGCTTCCACCCATGGGCATGGGCAGCTGCAGGAGAGCCCCAGCCTCAGCATCTCCCAGCCCTTCCACACCCCGAGCTTTCTTGTGGCGATGCCTGAGATGGGGATTAGCAGTTATTGCGTCCTGGGAGGAGAGGTGAGCTCCCTGCCCCTGGATTTGCTTACACTGGCCTTTCAGCAGGAGAAGATTCTGTAGTGGCACCTGTAACAGCTCTTTAGCACGAGGTCTGCCTGCAGTAAAGATGAGACTGTGTTAAAGCACCTGGGATGTACTGTACCCCAAAATCCCACTGTGTCTCCCTCCTCCACATCTCTACCCTTCCCCTTCCACAGATGAGAGCTCCCTACTTCCCTCTCTGAGCTCTGTGCTAACCTTTATGTCACGCCATTGAGGGTTTAAAAGGCAGCGTGATTAAAGCAATAAAATGTAATGAGGTATATAAGCTTTGCTAATGGCTCTCCTGATTCTAAGAGCAAAGTGCGTGTCTGCCTGGGCACTTAGCACCCAGAGGCACTTAGCAAACCCATGATCAGATAGGGAGGAGAGCAGAGGGAGAAAACGCAGGGAGTTTTTTGGTCTATTTGAATGATGGTCGTAGACAAGTTCTTACCAGTGACCAGATTTCCCTGCTTTACCCGTCAACCCCTTGTTCCTTCCCCTCGGTTTTAGTTTTGTGTTATTATAAACTTGGAGAAATTAGTGAAGTATGTAATAAGGCAGGACCAGTGAAGAAGAGACTGCCCTGTCCCGCCTGTAGGTCGAGTGGGGCTAATGTGGTGAGCTGAGACTTAATCATATTCTGCATGGGTTAGGAACAGGGGCAGAGGAAGAAAAAGGAAAGTTAAGGTCCAAGGTCAGTGAATGCAAACACAGCAATTTTGAGACAGAATGTGTGAAATACCCATGTCTTGGTGATTCTCGTGCAGATATCCTCTACCCGGCCATGAAAGCCTTAGTCAGACAAATGGGCACAGAGGAGGAGTTTGGAGAGCCCATCATGAGCACTCAGCATATTCTTCCCCCCAGAGGAGCATCAGAAATCAAAATGAAAGTGTACCAGGTGAGGAGAGGCCAATTAGTGGGACATGGGAGGGACCACACAGCATCATGGTTTCCTGCAATTTCTGGTAAGTGGAGTCCACTGGAGACTTGTTGTAGTATGAAGTTGGGCAGATGTGGGTGACCCCTGAGGCTCTGCAATGGCATCTCTGCTGTGTGGAGCCAGATGTGGGAACCTGCCTCTATCCGAAGTATTTGTGGCACAGCACTCAGCTCACAGTAACCCCCAGATGATATTAACCTTGATAGTGTATCTAAAAGCACTGTATTTTAGAGAAGCATGGAAAGAGAATTGCTTTGGTTTAGTCTGCTAGTTTTTGCTAGTTGGCAAGTTGCTTTATAAGCAGTACAGGGATTTAGTAAGAGCTAAGTATTAAACTTGATTCCAACTTCAAAAGCTTCTGGAAAGCCTAGAAATCCACATGATCCATGATGTGCAGAAGAAAATTAACCCAGAGATGATTCTAGTGATACCTGAAAGAGCCAGACAAGAGAGCAGTCTCCCCACTGGAAAGGAGAATTAAAATACCCTTCCTGGGAAATATGGGATCCCCACTCTTGAGTGGGAAGAGTAACCTACAGTCCATAAAGGCAGCAAAGACTTGTCCTGAATATGACCAGGAGAGCACATTTGCTCTCAGCTCCCCACTTCCCTGTGCACCCATTTGAAGGCCAGGGACCAGCTGAATCGTGGGGAATATATCACTGATGAAAAAATAGCTTACCCTCAGGAAACTCTTCTGTTTTGGAAAGCCCATTGTGAGAAATTCCAGAAATATATCTAGCAGGAAGCCAGGAAGAATTGTGTACTGAGATACCACAAACCTCTGCATGGACCTGTTTATTCTGTCTGTTCAACAGATTCAAATTCCCTGAATCTACGCGTTTACTTTCTCTTTATAAAATGAATGTTTAGCCATAATAATTGCAAAAACAATTGTGCAAACAAGGCTGAACACTAATTATTCTGGAGTTTGCAGCCAGCCTGAAAAAAAACATAGGAAATTACTTCTCTACTCTTCTGTGTTGGGAGTGTTAATATTTTAGGCCTAGCAGTGCAATTTAAATGTCAGACTTTTTACTATGTTAGGTGTTTACTTGGTACAATTACTGCATGGATCTGGGCAGTTTGGGTATTCACAGGCACAAATAGTAAAACAAAGAAATAGTGGAAATAAAAGGGAAGAAAAATGTGCCCTTCTGCCACTGGTTGTGGTTGCAGGCAGCAATAATTAGTGCTACAGAAATGTTCAATTTCACACAAAAGCCATATTCTTTATTTAATATTTACAGAAAACTCTAATACACAATAGTGAGCCAGGTCATTATTGACAGAACTGGTCTGTAATGAAATTGCATTTTGGCTTTGATACCAGAACGAATTTGATACTGCTGCTCAACACAGGCTTTGCAATCTGTTTGCAGTGACATTTACTTTTTGTTGTAAACATTTTAGGAAAGCTGAGAAACCCTAAGCTGTAAAGCATACCCAGTGTCAAATCCCAGGGATTACTGAAGGATCAATATTTATTTTGAGGGGGGGTGGGGGTGGTGTTGCTTCTTTTTTTTCTCCCTCTGTTCCTGCAGAACTCTGGAAACACAGGATAACGCAAGAAAATTTCTCAGTTGCACGACCATGGATAGTTGAAACATTTGTTCAAATGCTGATGGAAAACTACCAAGAATCAGATACAGAGGTACGTATTCTGCATTTATATCTAAGCAGCAATTAAATCATGTTTACAGCTTTATTTATTAAAGCTCTTGTTAATCAGTGACCTGAAAGAGAAACACATTTCTTAATCTTATGAGTTTCGATTTCGATTACGTAGGTTTGTAACAGCAGCATTGGCAGCAAACTTGTATATTGCCCTGCTGCCTTCTGGCAGGTTTATTTCTGCTCTCAGGACTGCAATAATGTGAAGATGAGTTAGGGCTGGAGGTTTATATGCAACCGCAATGCAGGATTGCAGGACTTTATTCACGGATTCAGGAGTGGGAACTCTTCTTCCTGAGTCTTTGCTAGATCAGAGGTACAGCACCATGTTAGAAAGCTGTTTTGGGGGCTGTGTTAGTGACATTTAAAGAAAATATTTAAGAAAATATGACCACTTCTGGTTAAAAAACACAAAATATGTTTTTTTGAGAGAAGGGATGCTGGGGCCCAACTGCACTCCAGACAGTTGCTGAGCTGGTGATTTCATTTCTCTGCTGAAAATTCTCTTTCAGCTTCAGATGGAAAAAAATACATTATATAGTTGCAGCTAGAACCAGTCAAAAAACTGATAAATCTGTTTTTCATCAGTTCAGTGAAACTGCAGATTGGGCAAAAGCATTTACATTGAATAATTTTAGTTTTGCTTCATTTTGATATTGCAGAAGCATTTAATTCACAATAAGGTGACCATGTTTCATTTTGACATATGCTGTATATAGCAGCTCTTATGACTCAGGCAACCTGCAAAGTTTCTTATTTTGTTTTTCTCGGTTACTTTTTTAAAAAGCCATTTACAACAGTGACTCACCGTTCTGGGCCGAGACATTATGGCCAGAGAGCACAGTAACTTTGGGACCTACTCCATGTTTTATGAAAATATTCTCCTCCAGCAGCACCAGCTACTTTACCAAAAAGAACAAGTAGGCTCAGAGCGTTGATTCTACTCTTTGAGAAGAGGGGAAGGTGGTTTCTCTGGGTGGGAGGCAGTTGCTAAGTAAAAAATAAAGTCAAGCTGTCAGGCTGGGAGGTTGTTGAAGCAGAGTTGGGCTACACAAGCACAGTCACCGTGCATCTTTGCGCTTTGCTCCAGGAGCTGCACACAGTGGAAGGAGGTGGCAACCAAAGCAGTATGTCTCTGGCACAGGTTGGTGATGAGGGTTTATTGATCGGTAGTACTTAGTGGTCTCATTTGGGACAGAGTCCCACTGTGCAGACACATGGTCATAGTCTTTGAGAAGAAAGGCAGGGCGGCTCTGAGGGTGCCGTCAACCTTCTAACTTAAATTTCTACTGATGTATCTCCCTACACGAGGCATTTTTCCCAGGGCAATTCAGTCATTGAGTGAGATAGAAAATAGACTTGGGTCAGGCACGTAGGCTGTACCTCCATGTAGGTACCAGGTACGCTACAGCACGGCTGCATAACCAACTCGTCTCAAATTCTGAGTGTTTGACTTTGCACCTTCAGCTGCGTTTTTTAGGATAGCTGGTATGTGTGGGTGGAATTTTTTAAAGAAGTAAACCCAGCCAGTAAACCAGAAATGCCATCTTGTGGAATCATGTGATATCCATGTAATCTATCCGTTGACTTGGAGGCTTGGCACCATCAACATAAACTTTACTGCTAGAGGCATGTCAGCTCCTACAGAAACCTACATTACGGAGAAGACTAATGTTTGCACAGAGGAGTTGGAACACCTGCATTTTGGATTTCATTCCTGAGCTCTCTTTCTCATCTGTCCTCATCAGTTGCCTACAAGATTTCAGTTCTTCTCTGGGCTTCTTATCAGTTTCTTGCCCTACTTTCTCATGCTCTTTCCAGTTTTTTGCCCCCATATCTTTTCCTGTATACAGTGTGTTGTCAGCAACCTCCCTTCTTCCCTGATTTCACTGTCTGTCCATATGTTTGAGAAGGCTGGAGTGAGAGAGAAAATAAGAAACGTGTGATGTTTCAGCTGGGTGGAAAGATACAGGAGGAGTCAGTAGGACTTTCTTGGAGCCTGTGGGCAGGGTAGTCTCCCTCATTCCACTTTGCTAGTTCATCACCACCAAATCCCTGTCTCCTCTGCCACTTCCCTTGAGTACAACACGGTTCATCCCTTATGACTGGCCACCCTGGGCAACTGCCTACTGTCTCTGGACTCCACATTGATCTCAGAAGAGACTTCTTGCTCCCAGTTCCACTTCTCACTAGCCTAAAGCAATTGGCAGAGTTAATTGCATTATTGCGGGTCTGAAGAGCAAGCTCAGTTGCTCAGTGGAGGTGTTAGAAACCATGAGAAAGGTTCAGGCATCATTAACCAAAATGGGATGGCAGATAGTTTAAAAACTAAAATGTCTGTAAGGAACGTACGTGAATGATGTGGGTTGTTTTTTTCCCTCCAATAAAGTCTTAGGATTTGTCCAACTTTTTGCCGATTTTAGTACAAAGACACCCAAAACAGAGTAAAACTAGTACTGCTCTGAATAAATATCACCAGATTTCTTCAGCCGGGCTAAAATACATGTATTTTCCCCCACATTCATTTTCAGGATTGTCTCGGTAAGGTTTGCTCTAAGACCCAAAAAAACGACACAGAAAATTTCAGCGAGAATCCAGTGAAGTTATTAGCATTTACTACTTGGATCTGGCATGCGGAGGTGCCAGGCAACCTTGAAAGCAGACTGTGCTGTTGGCTGTGCCTACCGTCTGCAGCTGTGCCTTTTTCTTATCTGAATAACGTAATATGCTAAGAATGATTTTTAGCTTTCCTCCATTGTGTTCATCTGTTTGCAAACGCTGTTCAGTGGTAGGAAAATGACCAAACATTTATACCTAGCAATGACCTACCGATGTGAAATTTAAATTCCAACATTTAAATCTTTTTAAGTTCTATCACGTACCTTCCTATTTGTGCTAATCCCTGTGCCCTTTCTGAGGGTATGTTAATTGTCAAATATCAACAAATGGAACACATAGTTGTTTTTATCATATATTAAATGGTCTGTATGTACCACCTTATCAGCAGACAGTCTGTTTGGTCTGATAAATGCATTACCTCACAGCTTAGTGAAGGAAGCCTGGTCACAATTCTCCTGACTTGTTCTCTGGAGGCAGGGGAGATTATGCTATGGGAGGCCAGGCTCACTGACACAGTAGAGCCATGGACTGGATCTTCTCCTAAAATCGGATTCCCTAATCCTTCTGCTCCTCTCTTCTCTGCACATATTTCCTTCTGTCAGTTCTCGTACCTATTAGCGAGGAGATATTTCTCTCCTGATGACCAGAAACAGTGTTTTTAAGGTTATATATGAAACTTGTACATTTCCCCCTTCAAATATTGGTCGTGAACTGCCACAACTGTTCCTACTTTCCAGAGAAGAAATGTTTCTAAAATCAACAGAGATGTACAAAATGGATTATTCCATATCATCAATGGATTATTTTCATCAGGCCACTCGGGAAGATATTCTTGCTCTACTTAGTTAGGTATCACGCAACATTTTCAGAGCTCTGGATGGTTTACTCCTAGGCTACAGTGTTTGCTCATCCCTAGCTTTGCTCATTCACTTTCTCTGCTGTGACAGATTTTGGGGCTGTGCAATGGGATGATTATGGAAATAACTGCTCTCAGATCCCAGCTCGCTGACTTAGAGGAAGAAAATCTTGGTCTCAAAAAGAAGATTAGAAAAGAAGTACAGGATGAATATGAATCATTAGTGTAGAACCTATTTGTGACATGTTCCTCTAAAAGTAGGTACAGAGTGAGAGGGTGCTCCATCGGTCTCTTTTGTGCTGCCGTGTAATTTGGCAACAAGTGTAGCACTCAAAGGAATAAATTGCAGCAGTGTGCCAGGTGGATGAATGGGTGAATCATTTATCTCCTGCTGCTAGAAGCATCTTGTAAAAATGTCTGGTAGAAAAATAGTGTACCTTTTCCAAGAGAGGAGGCGTATTCTCTATGGAACAGCTACCACATTAGAGAGAGTGATGGAAGCTCTTTCTAGTTACAGTGGAGGGAACTTTTTGGATAAAATACTTCAGTTTGTAATATTCTGCATTAGTTTTCTTGGAAACTTTATGTCCACTGTCTAATTGTATTGCTCACTCTGACAATGCCTTTGTTTTCAGGTAGTCCACTGATTTCTTTGGGGTGACATATGTCATTATTTACAAAAGCAAGATACCCCAGCCCAGCCTGTATTGTGAAATCATATACCCCAACTGACCTCGTTGTGACCATGTATATCATAGAGCAATTACCTGCATCAGATCCCCAGGGTTTTGATTGATGGTCCACAAGCCCATTAATGTCTCTGGCCAGGGAAATAGCTACTTGAGGAAGATTGTGATTTCTTTTGCAATCCTGAGGGTGAGTTCAGTTTTCACCTGCAAGCCTTTTTTTTCACCATGGTGCTGTTGTTTCCATTAGATACATCCATCCCAGGATTGCCAATAGGTTGCCTGCAAGTGATGCAATTGAAATTCCACTTCTTGTAGTTCCTGGATGCAAGAAGAATATTGCTCTGGCATCCTGATACAGAAAATAATTATGAAGAAAGACCATCTGGTTGTAGTTGAGAGACTTCTGAAATCTGAACGTTGCCTTCCCATATGTGCACACTTCATGTCTTGTGGGTTCTGTTTGTAATTGCAGGGAAAGTTGGATGTCTATCACCTTAGCATTGAGCAGCGAGTGTTTGAAATCATCGGTGAAGTGAGAAGAGGAGGAGTTGACAATGTGATTGATCTGAAGAAAAAGTTTGGCTCCACTAAAAATAATGGTGACTTGAAAGAACATTTGTTTAAAGTAAGGAAATACATATGTGTCTCAGTAAATGAACACAGGATAATATCCTGGTTAATCTTGCTGAAGATGGCTTAAGTTATTGCACTCTATTTGGGACACTGGTTGAGTGCAGAGCATGGAGGTGGTCCATTAGTAGACTCTGTTAATAGTTACTCATTTGTCAGGCTGTCATGAGTCAATCATTTTTGAGTGTGTCTTTATGCTCCAAGTGCAGAAATTTTGGGCCAAACCCAGCCCTTAGACTCTGAATATCTGCATGTATTTGAACTGAATTTGGTTCTAAGCTTAGGAACTCTGCTTTCAGTCTGTTCTGGGTGAAACTAACACCATGCTTTCTACAGGTGAACAACAGAGAGGTGGAACTTGAATCTGAAGAATTATAAATGTGAACACAGAGTCAATCATATGTCAGCATTGTCATGTGTTGTCATTGTCCCTTTTCTGAGTGGGGGAAAGAGAATGTGGTGTTTTAGTGACCCTGATAAATGTCTCGGTGGCAGTTTTATCTTCTTATTGTGCAAACTGGTCACATAAAAGAACGGGGGCAGAATCCTTTTTTCCACTTGGGGTTACTTAGAATCAAAAATGTATTCAGCTTTATGTTTTGAAAATATGCCCCCAAAACTGATGTTCTGGAGTTATAAACTAAAACCCAGAAAGTAATTTCCAGGCTACAACTTCCAAATCAATCCCTTTCATAGTCAAACATATCCCTCCTCAGCTAAGTTTAATTTGTACTAAAATTATGATAGTCGGTCACTGAATACAAATGAGATCAAACAGATAATGGCTAAATACTTCTGTCTAAACCAAATATGCCTGCAGATTTCTCAAGCAGAGAAGCTTGAGAAGCAGGATAAACTCTAATGCTAACAGAGTGAGAAGGGCTTTTCACACCCCCAATGAACCTGGGGGATGGGAACACGCAGAAGTAAATGAGGAACTTGTGGAAATGGAAGGGGTCCAAGTGTGAGAAGGCTGCAGGGAGGTTTCCACACCCCCACTTGGAAACGACAACATGCTGAGGAAATGAACAAGAAGAGTGGGGAGTTCATGTGCAGTCAAAGGCCTCTGGATTGATCAGAGTGGAAGCTCGGTGGGCTGGTGCACAGCATGGTCATGGGTGGTTACAGGATGTTGAAGAAGGATCAGCATGGAAGTGGAGTGAGAATTGTACTCTGTGTAAGGAGCTCATTCCCTGCACAGAGCTCTTGTATGAACATGGAGAGGTACTACTGAAAGCCTATAAGTCAAGGTCAGAGGAGGGAGGAACGTTAGTGATTATTAATGACTGTGATGCGGTCTGTTACAAACTGCCTTGTCCAGAGGATAAATAGGATGGGATTGCTTAAAGAAAGCTAAGAAAAGTCATTTTGATTTGAGGCCTTGGTGTTCATGGATGTTTTATCCATCTAGAAATCTAATGGAAGGGGGACAGTACTGTGAAAACCTAGACAGTTCCTAGACAGCATTAGTGGTAATCATAGCATCACAGAATGGTTTAGGTTGGAAGGAACCTTAAAGATCATCTAGCTCCAACCCCTTGCCATGGGCAGGGGCACCTCTCACTAGACCAGGTTGCTCAAAGCCCCATCCAGCCTGGTCTTCAACATTTCCGGGGATGGGACACCCGCAACTTCCCTGGGCAACCGGTTCAGTGTCTCACCACCCTCACAGGAAAGAATTTCTTCCTAAGTCCCTCCCCATCTCTCCTGTAGCCCCCTTCAGATACTGGAAGGCTGCTATAAGGTCTCCCTGGAGCCTTTTCTTCTTCAGACTGAACAACCTGGAGAACTCTCTTAGCCTGTCTTCATAGCAGAGGTGCTCCAGCCCTCTGATCATCTTCATGGCCCTCCTCTGGACTCCCTCCAACAGGTCCATATCCTTCTTATGTTGGGGGCTGCAGAGCTGGATGCAGTACTCCAGGTGGGGTCTTATCCTAAATAGAAATGCTAGAGGAGTCAGTCACGGTAAATCCCCACTTTTGCTGCTCACAAATAAGGAAGAACTGGTGGTGAATATCATCACGGCTGTATGTAATCTGAGGCTGCAGTGACTATGAAGTTATTTCAGGGTCAGGAGAAGGGTTGCAAAATTATGCTGCAGAGCTAGGACTTGGGACTTCAGGAGAGCAGACTGTGACTTATTTAGGGAATTGCTAGGCAGAATCCCTGGGAAACTGCCAAGAGGGGAAAAGTACTGAGGAAAGCTGGTTGATTTTTAAAGAGATTTCAAAACTAACTACCCTCTTATGTAAGAAGACCAGGGAATTTAGCAGAAACTTGGCCTTGCTTGACTCAGCAAGGAGCTTCTTAAAGGACTAAAATACAAAAAGAGAGATTGCAAGTGGTGCAAACATGGACAGGCAACAGAGGCAGAGTATCAGAGTTCAGCCCCAGAGGGATGAAATTAGGAAGGCCAAAGCCCAGCTGCAGATAAAACTAATATGGGACACAAGGGATATGAGGGTGAGTTGCAAACGAATGGTAGAGCTTCTGTGCAGAGACACCTCTGCCAGGAGGGCCAGGACCTCCAGCAGTCCTCTGGAACCTTTGTTTCTGTGATTTTTGCATAATGAAACTGCTTTCCTCTGCCTTAAGTTTTCAGGAGGAAGTTGCTATTTGGCACAAAGAAGAAAAAGACTTGGTGACTATACTTCTCATGAATCCACCAATTTTGTCCCTATTAAAGGCACTGTATTTAGGGTAAACCAGGTTGCTGAATATGGTATGGACCAGAATCCCCATGTGGCATAAGACTGTTTATCACCCTTAACAGTGCTTCACTTTGGAGGGCTTTACCTGCTTGCTGTTTTGGACTAAATTTCTTCCATTTTTTTCCCAGTTTCTGGGCAATGTTCACATTTCCTGTTTCCCTGGAGACACAGTAATAGAAATTTATTGCCAAAGGCTGCACTGTTTCAAATTGCAAAGTTCAAGCATTTGAAAATTAAAATGAAATACAAATAGTTGCGTGCTTTTACAATTGCATTTACTTCTAAATCGCACGTTTCTTCCTGGAGAAAATAATCTTTGCAGGTCTACTCTTACTGATGTCTTCTTTAGCAGGAACATCTGCAGCTCTTTGGGGATGACAATGCCAGGCTAAGCAAGCTGGTCTGTAAGCTGACGGCCCTGAACTGTTGGAAGCACATCACTCAGAAGGCACAGCTCTCTGCAAAGCTCAGAGATGCTGAGAAGGTGATATTTCCCCACCATTTCTTCTGTTATTAGTGTCTACTTTTCTGCAAAACTAATGGTCAGACTGGGCAGGCTCACTGTTGCTCAGTGAGTCTATAGGATCTCACAGTAACTGCAGATTTTGGGTACAAATTCTAAACTTTCTTCTCCTCTATATTATGGGTATAAGGGTGGTCTTTAGATGTGAAGAGCATGAAACAAATCCCTTAAAGCAAGAGTCTAGGAAACAAGAGTAGCCTGTAGTATTCCTAATTCTGTTGTTGACTCAGACTAATTGTGACATTGTATCAAAATCAATTATTTCACAACTGACCAAAACATATGTAAAAGAAGAAAGGCAGACATGAAGTGGAAATGAACCAGACTGTTGGCTTGGGAGGTGGCTGAGGTTTTGTTTTTGTTTTTTTTTTAATTGGTACCTGCTTAAACAAAGCAGAACACAGCATGAGGTTATAAATTTAATTACAGAAATACAAGATGAAGCACAAAAATGACTAAATTAAACTAAAGTGAAGATGGATGGAAAGAAAAGTGCCTCACTGCTTTAAATGAGGCTGATTAGAATGGAACGATTAGGTTATTGATTGTTATATAGGTTAATTAGCTGCACATGTCAAGCAAAGGCAAGGCAGAATGGGCCATATTTGTTAACTTAAAAAGAGTGAAAAAACAAAATGGGTTTTGTGTGCTTGTTAATTTTAAGACCAAATAAAACTGGATGTTGCATATGCTTAGTTCAGTTATATGAGCAAGATGCTAAATCATTAGAATATTTTATTAAACAGATCAGTCAAAGATGAATTGAATTATTGCAAATGTGTGGATTTAAATAAGAAATAAGAGCTATCTTCACAGGCTTTAAAAGAAAAGTCTGAAACTAAGAAAAATAAATGGGAGAATTTGGCTTTTTAAATTTAGAAACTAGATCATCTTGCTCAGACGGAGATTTCTTGTGTCTGACTTTGCAATGATCCTGAAGATTAAGAGCTTGTATTTCACTGTCCTCCACTCCAAGTGCAGAGGATCGTGGACCTTGCTTTTTCCAGTCTATGTAGCTGGGAAAAGAGAGAGGGCTGCTAAAGCTATGCCTGACAGTAAAATGTGTATATAATTATTTATGTTTGTGTTTAAAACAAACAAAAAAGACCCTGCCCAGAAGGAAAACAAGCTTCACCACACACATTTTTACTTTAGAGATAATGAAGCAATAAACAGATTAGTAGATGGACAGGTCTTTCTAATGCATAGGAAAGACCAAGATTTACATTGCTCTGAGCTTGTTAGCACACGAGAACTTTAATTGTTGACACGTGAGTGTAATTAAAGATGTGCAGTTGTAGCCATATGAAAGATTATCTTACGGTTTTCCCTGTAGAAGACCCCTCTTCTCCATCCTGTTCCCCACTTAGCCTTAAAATGGCCCAGCCTTTATTAGAAAATAGGAGCAATTGAATCCCACTTTACTAAAAATCTCTGAGAGATTTACATTTCAAGAAACCTGCTAGTGCCATATAAAAGTGGCCATCATTGCATCTATTTCATACTTTCTGTTTACAGGAAGCTCTTCAAAACGAAAAAGAGTGTCTGAATGCTAAGATGATGAGAGAACGAGAGGTGACTTCGTTTCAGGGTCAGCTCACGCCTGTAAGAAAGCTCTAGCAACATCTCAAGCAGACAATGAGAAGCTAAAGAAACAGCTACAGAAACAGGTATTTGAATTCAACAGGTTCTGATTCATCAGTGCAACAAGTTGAATTCTCCTCTCCATCTCGCTTGCTTTAATGAGGAGTTTGCCTACTGTCATTCTAGGAGAGAAAGAGATTCAAAACTAACCGCATAACAGAGTTACTGGAGCTGGAGGTGGTTTTTATGTCACTGAAACAACATGTTTGTCTCGGTGTTTTCACCATTGCAGGTAGAGAGAAGTAGGGAAAATGTATCGATCAACAGGGCTGGATGTATATTTTAGTAGAGGAAAAGACACTATTAATATTTTATTCCACGGATAAAATAAATTACAGATTTTGAGGTTATTATTCTTCCACCAAATCATTAAATTTCAAGGAAACATCCAGGGATGCTGTCATTAAATCCAGAACAAATATTCATTGGGTTTTTTTCCCATCTGAACACCTTCATGGATATATCACTGCCCCAGCAAGCTCTCTTTCATTTCTACACATGGCTACACACGCTGAAATAGCCCATTCCTCAAAGTCAAATTGAAAAGCACACCCTTCACTTGCAATATATTTAGTGCCGAGGAACATGATTGTATGGAAAATAAGTCTTGTCAAACCAACCTCATTTCATTCTGCTGATAAGATTACAAGTTAGATATATAAGCATTATGCTAGAGATGTAATGCATATTGGGAAGGGCCTTGTAACACTTGAGTTAGCAGCACATAACTTTTGTATTTTAAATGTTAGTATTACACAATATCAATAAAAATGCTAAATAGATTGAGAGCTAGATTTTTTTACATATAAAGATGTGCTATTTTCATTAAATGAAGATGGTTTCTGATGGATTTCTATAAGGGTTGGTAGCAGAACTATCAGTATTGAACATTTTTGTCAGTGGCTTGGAAATAAATATAAAATTATAGATTATAAAATTTACCGATGACTTATTTGGGGAGGAATGTTAGTGGATTTGATCAGGCACATTTAGTGAATAACGATGTGGGCAGAGCAGGAGTATAGAATCATACAGACGGCTTGGGAACTTGGTTATCCCTCTGGGATGCACTGCAGTGCTCGAGCGGATGAACAAGGAGAGGAAAGCAGGACTCCTACGGAACAGGGTTACTGCATCCCTGGGCAGGACAGGGGTCGTGACAGGCAGATGACTGGCCGTGGAGTGTGATGCTTGGAAGGACTGATTAGAGTCTACAGATGGTTTTGTTGGGAGAGAATAGCAGATATCAAAGGGTTCTTGGGAAAGGTATTAACAAGAGGCCGTGGCTAGAAGTTAAAACTGGAAATGGGGAAGTAGAAACAATGTTTTCAAAGTGTGATTACCCGTGGAAATGACAGTATGTCATTTCCAGACATTTCAGACAGTCTGACCTAGTATCTTCAAGTCAAGACCAGGTGGCTTTCTGGTGAATACCATTTAGCCAAACCAACTTACTCATTCCAATACAAGGGTAATTGAGGTAAATATGATATTAAAAAGTCACATCTGATGGCTCAATTACTCCATTCTGAGCTTATTGGTCTATGAAAGTCCAAGCTTAGTAGGGCTTAAAGAGCTCCCTAATGGAAAATGCTTGAGCTGTGACTGCTTTTAGCTATTTGTGTTAGATTTTTCACCAGTGTGGAGTTGCCTTTGGCTTTGGATAAATTGGTTGTCTTCACTGACAAGCTGTTAATTTACTTCCAAAAGACCCACTGCATCTACCATCCTTCTAGCAGCTGGTGGTGGTGGCTTTGTTTTTCTTTGGTTTCTGACATCACCTTCTGGTTCTTTGTCTTCTTCCTAACTTCTTGGTACAGATTGTGATGATGGTGTTTACAAACAGCAGACTCCGTTCCACAACCCTTAGCAGTACAGGAAGGTTTGACCTGATCTGCATGGCTTGTCACACCATTGCATTCAAATGTGGCACAGATTCTAAAATGGAGCCATACTTATTGCCTGTCTCTACAAACCCAGTAAAACCAGTAGTGTTTGAAAAAGCTGTGCTCATTTCCCCCCCCTCCTTCCTTGTTTATACGTTGCTTTAAAAACAAGTTCCATGGGCAGACCAGAGACTGGCTGCAGAAAGCAAATTACAGCAGACTGAGGAAATTGGAAGCAACTGCCTTCTTGTTTATTTGCAATTGAATGGGTTCTACACATGAATGTTGTTTTGAGGCTTCTCTAACAAGCAATGATGTAAATACAGCATTCTGGTCCCAATCCCCCTTCCCTTGTGCTCCCCATTCCCACAACCCAGATTTTCTTTTGGGTTTAGACATGACTCTGGTCCTTTCATAAGATCATAGGGTAATTAAAATTTGTTTATCAATGTTTCATTATCTTCAGTACCAAGCCATGTGGGATCAGGTGTCTCTTAATTCAGCTCAGCTGGGCCTGACCTCTGAGGACTGGCCATCAGGGTTTAGGAAGGAATCTAAAAAGGTGTTTGTGGGAACTGGAGGAAAGTAATCAAGCCTGAAACTTTCATGTTGTAGAAACAAATGCTGTTGGAAGTAGTACAGAGGAAGACACAAGAAGTCAAGAAGAAACAAATATTCAGTGTGATGAAAGCTGAAAACACAGAGAAGATACTTGAAGAGATGGAAGAAAAAGAGCTGAGTTTCTGATGCTTCTCAGGATCTTGCCGGTGAGCCTGGTTTGGTATCCCTGCTCTAGAAAGTGAGTATTACACTCCTTATTTTTGAGGTAAACTGCCTGAGGGTTTGTGTAAGGTGCTGGTGCAGTGGGAAGGGGCGTGTGGTGCTTGACAGAACATGCTGGCACCCCTAGGAAGATCAGGGGGTGCAGCAATCGGAACAGCAAGCGGCTGGGCTCAGTGGCACCAGAGGCTTTGGCCAGCCACATGTTCCCTGGTGGGATGTCCCCCAGCAGAGCCCCAGGCCTCTGCTGTAACCACCATCCTTGTCACCAGATTAAATGGGGAGCTTTGGAGCCTCACTGGGGTTCTGCCTCCCTGCAGGGGCCACGTTCCCAGGTCTGCAGTGCTTGTCGCTTTCCTGGCTCCCCCTGTGACATTCTCCAGGCAGGGCTTTGACACCACCAGCGCCGCAGAGCTGACAAACTGCTGTCCTTTTGCTTTATCCACTCTGTGTTTACCCTCTGCCCTCACCTCTGTTTCACATACGTCGCGCCACTATTTCCCAAACTCTGGACTACCAAATGGGAAGGGAACTGCTTTAATCCAGTCTGGCCACACAAATGGCATTACTTTTCATTAAACCGGTATCATTGTACTGACGTATTGAGTTTGAATCTGTTGCTGCATTGCTACTCGTTGATTTAGTGTAACTGAATCACCAGATCTGCTCTTAAGATTATCGTCCCGTAAAAGAGATTTAACTCCTTCAATTTAAAAACTGATTTGGCCAGGTAAATACAGTCTCTGTGTTTAGCAGAGCTGGTAGAATGGGCTTTGGGCTGTGAAATGTTCAGTGCTTCTTTTGTAGTGTAGCCTGCAGAACAAAATAAGTGTTTGGAAACCACTTGATTAGCCTTTAACTAGATGTATCCATCTACCAACTGACAACTTTGCTGCCACTGAAGTCTCCTTGCCCTTGCTGTCTGCCTCTAGAGAGAAAAAAGCTTTGTAAATGTCTCTGAATGCCTCTCCTGTAAACCAAGCAGAGTATATTCTGTCTTCAATCTTCTAAACCATCAAGGTGAAAGCACGGGCTGTTTGTTTTCCAGAGTCAGGATGACAAATGCCATTCTGCTGGGAATAATTTCTCAGGCTGCTGGCATGTTTTCTAACCAAAATCACATGAGAGACTTTCACACAGCCAAAGCAGGTGGTGCAGATACCTAAGACCACTTGATTTCATTGGTATCTCTCTTCGATGGGGCTCTGAACTGTTTTGCTGTGTTTACAAAATAAGCCGTCGACATCTGGATCAGCCTTTAAGCAGAGTAGAAAGGGAAATGGCAACCGCAGCGTGCAGGCTTTTATTGCCACACAACAGTCTCAGCTGCAGCTGGCACCTACGTGGTCATTGACACTAACAAACTCTCTACATAAACTTAGTTAGCAAATTACAGAGGCTGTGGGAGAGATGAGGGAAAAGCTGCTGGTTTTTTCCACGTATTTCAGCCCTGAAAGTGGAGGTAGGGCCTTGTTAAATTAGGGTTACATGCAGAGAACGGTGAGAACACACCTGTGTTATCTTCCTCCAGCAATGCCTGAAACCTGAAACGCAGATTATTAAACAATCATGAAAATGTCAATTTGCACTATTTGTGCTGTATTTTGCATTCAGAGGGATTACGGATATGTTTAGCAAAACTGTAATTATGGATTATTTTAAGCAGCAAGAAGTGATGGCCTCTCGTTCCAAGAGCACAAAGGGCAACAACGTATTTTCCTTTAAATTGAGGTCCCTGTTCCGAGGCAGAACTGACAGCCGATGAATTTTTGTTGCTGCCATTAATCCTTTTACCACCTTTTAGCTAAGAAGCCAGTTAACCCAAGAGTGCAGTTTAAAATGGGAGGCCTTCCAGCAAGTTGATGAACTGCAGTGTCAAGTTTATGACTTGGAAGCTGTAGTTTCCCAGAGGAATGTGACTGCAGGTAAAGGCAGGCTGTGTGTTGTAACCTGGTCTCTTGGGGAAAGAAGTCTTCTGAGCTATGTGTCCGTGTCTCCCAATCCCTCCTTAACCTTTGAAGCAACAGGCAACTCAAGCCAAATCTGAAAGAGGAGAAGATCTCCTCTGTAACGAAAGCATTTCAGTAGAAGAGAAAGACCAAAAGTGGTCTTGAAGAGAAGCCAGAGAACTCAAAAGCCATACGCCTTCCTCCACTGCAGCTGCTCAGGGAGCACAAGAAACGCTGACTCCCAAGTTAGTAACTTTAAACCATAACTTGCATTGTCTTGTGCTTTGTAGGGGTATCATAGGAAATGTAAGGGGAGCTGCATTTAAGGGAGGAGGCAATAGGAAATGAAGGATCCCAACTGGTAGGGAATCAGGCTTCATTAGTGGCTCTGGTTCTGGAACAGCTTACTCACAAATCATGTGGGGTAGCCAAACAAGACTGTAATTTGATTAGATACCTGGCTACGATTGCAGGTACCTTTAGAGGATCTCAAAACAGCAGTGAGAGCTTTCTAGCCCTTACCTAAATTAACCAGGACCTTAAACCTTTAACAAAAATCTTTCTTCTTGTCTGTTTGTTAGGTAACTTAAATGTAATTCATGTAGCTTGGAAAGCGTGATTAGGGATTTATACTACCTTCCTGAAGTTGCTGCTTTTACCTGTGATATCAAAATCCTACTTTTTGTTCCAAATGTTCCAAAAATTGATGAAGGAAGGGGGGCAGGAGGGAGGTATTTAGTTAGCAATGATCCAGGAAAGATTTTATTTATTTATTTTTAGTACCATGTCATGGTTGGTGACACTTTTTATATGTTACTTATGCTTCCAGGTGCCTCTCAGATGGAGGGAGAAAATGGCAGACAGGCTATGACCACACCTCAATGAAAAGTCTCTTCCTACTGTCTTCACACAGCTCCAGAAACAAAGCCTGGTCCAAAAGTAAACCTAAATCAGTACAGGGCATTTTAGGAAAATGCCACTGAACTGGCAACCTTAAAATAAGAGAAGGACAATTTATATCCAAATCAAAGGGAGGCAGTAATACTCCATGCTGTGCATACATACTTCAACAGATTTGGATGCAGCGTCCAATTCCAGCTGCAGTCAGTTAATCTGCTTATCCATTTTAGGTACTGGCTGCTGCAGATCCTTCCAAGCAAGAGCAGCACTGCACGTCCTCCCTTCAGAGAGTGCAGCACAGTACGGACAGGCAAGGTTATCAGTCAAAACTAAAAGATTTCCTTTTATTGTGGTAACCTTGGAACGTGATGGTGCAAAGCCTAGCTAAGTGCTTAGAGCAAAAGCACTGGGTCTGGTGTTGGGGTTTTTTTGTTGTTGTAAGTTTCATTTTTACTGCTTTCCTCCTGCAGCCCCTGAACACCACATCCTGCCCAGGGCAGTGCTCTCGCCCCAGAGGCTGCTGCCTGTACACTGAACTTCTCCTGCCTGTTTAAAGATGACTCATCAAAAGCATCAGCGTCTCCGCCTTCCCCAGCATCTTCTCTCCCCTCCACCTAGAAGAGGTAAGAAGGGCAGCTCCCTGCGCAGTGCTAGAGTAACTAGAAGAAAATGGGAGGGAGGGGGGGAGGGAGAGTAGGAAATAAAAGCATATATTTATCTGTATTTCTCTTGCATAGAAAAAAAGCCTGCTTTTATAGCTTGGCCAATAAAGGACTCAAAGTTGTCTTTCAGAGACATGTCAAACTGTATTACAGCTTTTGACGAGTTAGGGTACTAACCTGTGTGCCTCTGAACATCATCCAGAGGCTTGTGAACATGAATGATCAAGTATCTCTGTACTCCTTTTATAAATAATTAAGGCCTAGAATTAAATTTGGGCAACCCTTTCCAGGATTGCATTTGCTAAACAGCGAGTAAAGGAACTCTAACTTCTGCTAGAAACACTGCAGTATTTAGAGACATGATTCCTAGAATAAGGCTGACAGCCCTCACCCTTACTAAAACAGGCTTTATTTCACCCAAGCTTGCTGCTCCATCAGGACAAGTCACAACACACTCAGAATAATGCTGTGGAATCAGTTATCAAATAACATGAGTTATTTTTAAGGTAAGTCTTAAGTGAAAAGGTGACTCATAACTATCCAAGGTCAGCTGTCACTAGAGAAGCCATCAAATGTGATTCTAGCACATTCCAGGAACCAGATGCCAATTTGGATAGTAGAACAATAGCCTAAGTATGAAGCACTTATGTGCCACTGCAGCAGTCAAAAGGGCTGTCTCAGGCTAGTTACAGCTTCTTGATAAAACCTTCAAGTATTACTCAATGTAATACAGCAACATTCAAAGATGATTTTTGAATGAATGCTATAGCTACAGAAGACCACCTTCAAAGAACAGCATAACACAAGACTGGTATGATAGAGAGAAACAATTACATTCAGGCTTTCAGTGCTGCACTGTAACAAAAACTAGTCAGTCCTTGACTGCGTGCAGTAAATGGATGATTTTTTGGAAGGCAGAGCAGTTTTAAGCATATTAGGAAGCTCTTCATTTCCTTCATTTCCATACAGCCTTTCTAGAAACACTACTAAAGCTTTTGCAATTTCCCGTAGGATGGGAAATATTGACTGAGTTATGCCAGTACTACCTCATGACACATTCACTACCCACAAAAGCATCGAGGTCATGACGTGCAACTGCCGAGGTTACTCCATACAGAGCTGGTTATCATTTTACTCAGTCTGCAACTCCAGAACCACACACCCTCTCTCGTTTAAGAACACTGACAGGTATTCCCTAGCAACTATCTTCTTCTTTCTCGTGCCATCAGGAAAGAAATAAGGTTCAGAGCAATACCTTTTTCATGAAGGTCAAAGATCTTAATATGAAAAGATGCTACGATGTAGGGGTTATTTACAGCCTCCCTGGCTGTAGTCCCTCTCCCACCCTGTAGGCTGACACCCAGCATGACAAGCTGTGCCACTGGGAAGAGGAGCAGTAAGACTTACGGGCTGTCGCAAGCAGAACACTTAAAAAAATGCCTTGCTGTTCTTTAGCTTTAAGGGGAGAACAGGGTTAAACATGGAAAACATGACCTAAATGAGAATTCTTTTGGAGACAATTCTAAATGTGAATCAGTATTGTTGTGCATACTAAAATCAAAGTTAATACTGTCTTTAGGAGAGCTAATTCAACTCTTCCAACCTTTCACTCTCTCTTTCCCTAGGGTGTTTCTCCATTCCCATGGAAAGCAGCTCTTATCTCCAGCATGTCGGCAGACAGCCCCCTCAGGGATTGCTCACATTAAAGAAACTTTACAAGTAGAATTCCATTCAACAGATTTTATTTATCAATTTGGTTTTGCAATTACAACTGAACTGTTTCAGTTTTCTTCCACTGAAGACAAAATACAAACTTTTACAGCAACACTTGCAGAAAACATTCATAAGATAACAGCTTGGTATCTGCACAAGTTGGCTTCAAGAAAAAGCCAGGTAACTTGAAGAGTCACTACAGTTCAGTGCCTAAAATTGATTTAGGGGCAAATACAACTACAAATCTATGAGCTACCTTCCATTTCAAAACACGAGGCCAAGAAAAACTGCAAGTTGTTACTTCAGGTTTGTTGCTAGTACACAGCACAGAGTAGCTGATACTGCCCTTTCACAAAGGAGTAATTACTTTCTGTAGTGAGGCAGCCAAGCACATGGTGAAGATGTATAATCCCAGCCTCCCCTCCCCCCAAACAACCCAAAGGGAAACTATCCCAGCCACAACTCTGCAAACTGTGGATTCTACCTTGTTGGCAAGGCTAACAAGCAAGCGGTGCGTAGTGCAGGCCTTCCAGAACATGACTACATTGATATAGTGCAAGCTTGAGTTTTTCAGATTGGCATCTGTAGATGTCAGAGATCCTGGGTTTCCTAAAGTCTTCAAAAGTAGCAATTGCTGGCACCAAGAAAAATTTAGTAACTAAGGCAAGGTATCCCTTCTACCCTTTTAAACAGAATTTGAGGCAAAAGATTAAGCAGGTTTAAGGCACTTCAAAAATTATTTTTTTGTTTGCATTACCAGCATACTTTATCAGCAACCTAAATCAGGATCAGCACAGCTCATGAATAAGCATTTTAGCAACATTTTACAAAGCAACAAGTTCTTTGTGGCAATGGCTTCCACACTATAAAGTGCTCTGGAGCACTTCTCTGCAGGTTTCCCAAAAGATAGCCCTTTGAGGCCAAAAAAATTCTGTACTAGGCATACAGTTTGCTTTGCTGAGCTGAAGAAGTCTGCCACACTTTAGAATAATGTTTTGCTCGCTTCAAAGTACAGAATATAAGCTCATGGATATCTTTTTTAAACAATTAAATGTAACAAAATAGTTCTCAGGGAAAGGACAGATTAAGTGATTTCACAATAAGGCCAAGGATATACCATCTAACCCACACACATACTGTTGCTGGAAACTGGCTGCTCACGCTGCTGTTTTAATAAACCTGAGCTGATTGTCTTAGTTTCGTTTAGAAAACCAAAAGCTAATGAACTCAAAGATACAGTACTGCTGAGTAACTTTCTGGATTTTGTAGCAATTTGAGTTTTCTATGCAGCACAATGGAAACAATGCCATTCAAACTAGAAGAACACAAGAAAGCCACGCTGTGCACTTTAGGTTTCCAACTGAAGTGCACTTGATTTGCTTCATATTTAAGTTCCACTGCCATGACTATTATCTGCATTAATGCTAACATTTGTATTGGGTGCCAAATTCCAGTCAAGTCAGAGCTAGTAAGACAGTACTACAGATTATCCTGAAATTGATGATTGAGGGATATCATCAAAAGCTATGTATTACGTGCTACACCCACCGCTTGGTTTTATCCTTACTTTACTTCCATTTTTCCTGTGGGTTTATTTTCACAGGCACTCAAGTCAATCTACACTGGAAACGACGTACCTTTGAGACTCAGATCACATGACTGATCTGGCTAAGGGAATAAAAAAAAATTAAAAAGTACTATTTGGCCTAACAGATTTCCTTAACTGGTTAACTGCAGGGTGACACAAAGCTTATGCCAGAAAAGGAAAAAAAAAAAAAAGGGGGAAAAGAAAAAAGGTGCAGCCCTGGCAGCCCCAGAACTACAGCAATTCTGACTAGGATCAAATTAGCAGATCCTCTGAACTACCCTTAATTGCTCCTTCAGAAAGCAGGAGGGCAAAAAAGAAAATAGAAAAAAAAAACCCCAAACCCCTGAAATTAATTGCAATGAGTTTAAGAACCATTTCAATAAGAAAAACCTCAGGACTTCCCACATACCAGTATTTCAAGTATAAGTGTAAGTTGTTGCCTCTTTGTACAGGGAGTGAACTGAATTTTATCACTAGTTTCATGGTTGGTCTTTGAAGGCCAGAATAAAAGGTAAACAACTTAAAGCTTCTGTTTGTAGCTGAACATTACTGTACCGTGCTCCCTCACCCCCAAACAAGGTCAATAAGGGACAGTTATTTAGTGTAAAGAGTTTTTAAACTGGAATGCTCAACTCACATGTATTCTATTCTCCTATATAAAGCTAGAACTTAATAGTTTATCTTTGAGATAGGTGGGATACTTTTGCAGCCTACTGATTTTTTAGTCTTTTAAGGCACTAATCTTCATTTCCCCTTTAAAGGAAACCCCTCTCCACCCTCAAAATTAATTGGAAAGGGCACCAGTTTTCCGTTTGGAATGCAGTATTTTATCTTGTGTAAAAAGATACGGGGTTATGCGGGTTATGTTATTCTGTTAAGACATTACCTACTTCTACAATTTTGTTCATCTTCCTAGCAGCCCGCTGCAAGAGCCACAAGCTAGTAAAAATGGTATTTCGCTCCCTGAAGTCAGTCACCAATAATTCACATCTTGACAAAACTAAAGGGATACTGTATCAAATGTCGATTCAATTAGCCTTCACAATAAGTCATAATGAGATTGTCTACTCAAGACAGTGTTGCCACTGAATAAGAATCTCTGAATGTCTACATTTGGCATATCAAACAAAAAAAGAAGTCCCACAGCAGCAGCCACTAAAGGAAAATAAGACAGCCATTAGAACCCATGCAGCATATTGCAAGTAATCCTGTTGAAGAGATTCATGTCACCTCTTGCCAAGTATAATGTTGCAAAAATATTCATTTAAAGTCTTCTTTTAGAGATTTAAAGGATATTACGAACTGCTGTCTTCAATGAGCAACAGAAAATATTTTGGTTCAGTGAACTACACGCGTTGGGCTACTAGTCCATTATGAAGTGGCAGGTCCTAAAGTGTGTGGTAGTTTCGGTCTTTTGACTTGCAGAATTTGTACAGAAAGAAAACAACAGCCTGCAGCCCCAAAACAAGGACAATTCCACCTATGAAACTTGCAGCATCAAACGTAGATTTGCGTGGAGAAGGTATAGGAGTCACAGTAGCATTTGTACCTGTTGAACATCACATCAGAGTTCGTCAGTGCACAATGCTCACAATAATTTCACAGATTTTAGTATTGGCTTCCTTGTATTAAGGTTACTCAACGCATCCAAACACCAATACAGAACCAAGAAATAATCAAAAGACATGTCAGCAGCTGTATTTAGATTAGTGATACTGAAATTCTGATTGAATGCTGTTTGTACAAAGCTAGAGCTATTTATAGCCAAACTGCTCTGGATCTCAGTACTGAACAAGTCCCAGCTGGACTATTTGTACTTCAAAAAGCCAAAGCTTTCCTCCTTTACACAGAAGATATAACTGATACACTCACATTCAAAACACATTTTCCAATCTCTGCTGCTAGCTCCTCCTCCTCTATTTTTGCCCAAAGAAATCAGCTGAAGCCACAACACACATGAATCTGGAAGTTACAGCCATCTGCTGAGGGCTAGTTTTAAGAGCTTTACTTCATGAAAGCTTTTAATGAAACAGCATATTCCGGACTGATGCTGAAATAAAATACTACATTTTGTTCCCATCACTGCAGCCCAATTACTTTTTTTTTTTTTAAATAGATATCCCATTATTATGCTGCAAGTGAAAAACAAAATACCGCTCCCAAAGATAAGTGAGTTAACAAGAGAGTTCCAGCCACATTATTACAAGTGGCCAGCTGATTCTGTTTCACCACCATGTTCCTGACTCTTAATATCTCATCATCTGGCTCCATTTCTCAGGGCATTACCTTGCTACATATGTAAGTCACCTTAACAAAATTAGATGTGCCGTGAGGTTAGAAATGACAATAGCAGATATACCAATACAACTTGAATGTTGTCACTTGATAAGTCTTTCAAGATAACACTTTTAAAGCAACACAAATTTCTAAGTATTTTATGCTTTAATTGTGCTAGTAGTAGGAGTTACCTGGAACACTGGTTGTCCTGGTAGCTGAAGTTCCAGCAGTTGTAGGTAGAGGAGCATGTGTCGTTGCATTGGTGACATTAGCTGTTCGAGAGAAGAGAGTATGTACATACCATGAGCTTCAAGAGCAAAGTTCGCAAGCAACAAAGTTCTCATGTGAAAGACTTGTCTTGTTTTGCTTAAACAAGGGTAAGCTTTGACCTCAGACTGTACCCCCCACAATTCAGATGTTCAGCTGCATGGCATTAAGCCAAGTTTCTGCAATAAGTATTTTTTTTTTTATTCTCCAAACTTGCATACTGTTGTTAGCCAAATATTTCAAGGTTCTCCACAGATCACACAGTGATTCTTCTTTCAGACAAACCCACTTTTCTTCCAAGCACTAATATAAATGCTGGTATTTGAACAAGAACCAAGACAGCTGCTTCAAGACAATGAACAATCTGCATCAAGGCAAAGGACTTTCATTAAACAGCCTTTAAAATCAGTTAGTATTTATTATACTAAAAAAGTACTTAATCTAATATCTCTAGACAGGAGATAAACATAGGATAGCAAAACAACTTCCTTCTCCCCAAAACACTAACTGTGAATGACATAACTGGATAAGCAAACACTCACCTGTAGCTAGACTGTCTCCTACAAGCTCTTCTGTTATCAAGCCAGAACACTGGGTCTCTGACCACCCACTCCCCTCACATTACTAACAATTAATCAGCATTGCACTATGTGCCTGGGACAAGCGCCAACATTTGTAGGTTTACTCAAAGCTAAATGTCATCCTACTGTACAGTAGGCGGTTCTGAGCCTAATCAAGTACCAATTCGTTACCTCCCAGCAGCAGATGCTTTGAATGATGAGATTTTTATTTTTTTTATTAAGAACTTCGCAGTTAAGATGGCAGCACATGCAAAACCAGACATTTTTGAACTGGTCAAAAAAAAAAAAAATCAACCTACCTCATAAGAATTCATGATTAGTGGAAATGACTAATCTAATTCAAACAATTCAAATCAAAATCTCTGTTAAGAGTTTTATAAATCCACTTCTTCTAAACTTTGGGACCATTTATGTAATCCATATATCAGATGTTTAGTAGTCATGCTACTACAGTGATCTGTGGAAAAAGCCCTCTCCCTCTATTTTATTCACCAGTTCCTAGTTTACTGCCATTGTACGTTCAGTGGTACTGTATTACCTATAGTAGGATGAGGTGTGGGAGCAGAACTGGCTGTGGTGGTATTGGAAGACTCTGTGGTCGTATTGGAAGGTGCCGTAGTTGTATTGGAAGATGGTGTAGTTGTATTGGAAGATGGTGTAGTTGTATTGGAAGATGGTGTAGTTGGACTGGAAGGTGCCGCAGTAGGAGCACTGGAAAACACAACTGTAGGAGCTATGAAAGGAAAAAAAAGAAGAGTTACACTAAAGAGATTAATGACAGTGTTTAACTAAAAGGAGGGGAACACGAGCAGGCTGAGTTTTAGGGAATTCATATAGTACCAATGTTCAATTCACCACACTAACAGCAAAAGTTGCACGACTGAATAAATGAAAAATCTTGTCACAGGCAGCCTAATCAAGGCAGCGTTCAGCTGGCAACTCAAGATTCCTCAAAGCAAACAGAAGGGAGGAGAGTCCTATTGTACAAGCATTGACTGTGCACACTCTGTCCCAGCCTCACTGCAACCAAAACAGAACCTATCAAGTTGAAGCAGAGATGCGAGTGGTTAGGTAGCTGAAACTGTACGGGCAGAAAACGAAGACATCCTCAAGAATTTGAAAGTTTAAAGCTTTCTGCTCTGAGAGCTGTTGCTCTCAAATTCAGCACGTGCTGTAAAAAAAACCAAAACCAAACAAACCAAAACCAAACCAACAACTGTGAAGCCTTCTGCAACTTACTGTATTAACTGAGTTAATCAAACACAGACAACTTAAAGTGTTGCTTAATCACACTCTGATAGATCAGCAAGCTTCCTGCTGAAATACCATTATGTCCAGAAGCATTTAATCCTCTAAATGCGGTTACTTACATCTTGAAACAACACAGCATGGTGGGAAACCAGAGCCAACTGTTTCTACAGATCCATAGGATCTATCCTACGGATAGGATATATCTGTAGGGTGGATATATCAGAACCTACATTCTTTCAGGTCCCACTTGCATCAATTCAGTTTAGGTCGACCTTAATGTTTGTCCATGTCAATCCCCAAATGTAGTGCTTGCTGAGCCATGACACTGTAACAGCTGATAAGGTATACAGGTTCCTCTCACACCAGCAAAGATCCTCTACTGAAGGTGACAATCAAGTTTCCTTGAATACACAGAAGCTAAAACATAACCTGATAACGCCGCTACAAGTTTAACAGGAACAGACTATAGAAATTCTACTCTTAGATACAGAACAAGGCATTGTAACAGCAATGGAAAGCACTGAAAAATGGTACTTCTAACACTCTTGATTAAGAAGTGATTGTTACAATTTTAGAAACAACACAGAAGTCCAAGTCAAGTGGAATTATTTCTGACTGGCTGCCACCACCACCAGAGAACTCATAGCAGCATGGAAACTTAGCAACTCTGTTGGCGCGAGCCAGCCTCTGCAGCATCACTGTTGAACTCATCTAGACAAGAGTATTAAGAATTTTCATTTGTTGTTCTAGATCTTAGAACCAGAAAATCCTACTTTAAAATCCACTTCTTGTCACCCTTCAGAAAAACTAAAGTGGGGAGGCTTTCACAAAAGCGAAATTCAAGATTTAGTCTAAATTATTCAGATCCTGCAAATCTGTTTTGCACAGCAAGCATAAATTAATAAAAAGACTTAAGTAGATATGCAACTGAGCATGTTTCTAGCATGAAGGATCTACCTTATGCAGTTCTATAACCCAGATCCTGCATGAAGAGCTGTTCTAGTTAACAATTAAAACTGGAAGGTTCCTAAGCCTTTGCTATTTACTGCACCTCAGATGAAGCAATGAACTTAGCAGGAGAAACTTTTTTTATTGAATATGACAGGTTACTGTCCTGAGGATGCTGACAGGCTATATCTAATAGGAAATGTCCCCCATTTCAATCTAAGAAACCAAGGCAGTAGTCAGGCACACGTGTCTAGTAAAATATGTCAGGCTTCTTGAAACAGCGACAGTAAGCAGTTCACTGAATGCACAATGAAACTGCGTATTTTAGTATCACATAACGTAGGTTTAAGCTGGAAGCAGAGGGCTTATTTGCATACTTGTACATGCTTAGATAAATTGTAGAAGGCATATTAACAAAGGTCAACAGATGAAGGAGTTTTAAATGCAACTGCTTCACATTAAACAATGTGAAAGCTGAATATCTAAATACTTACAAGAACACTCTTCTTCAACTGTGCAGTTCTCTTGTTTCTCAGTTTTATTTACACACCTTTCATCTATCAGAAAAGAAGAGACAAGAATATTTACAGCAGCAGAACTTTAAAGTGTTTGAGACATTGTTCCTAAATACTAGTCAACTGTTCACAGGAGAAACTAAAAACCATCTTCTAGCCAGGTTAATATGAAAGCCACTCCAATATACAGGAATTCAGTATATTCGTGAGTGGGAATTATAAAAGTTTTAGTGTTTTCCTTCAGTACAGTTAGTCTACCACTCAAATCAACACTTAAGCAATACTTATACATTGTTATGCACCATTCAGCAATAATAATATAGCTTGGTATTTTTTCCTCATAGCCTATAAAATTAGGCAATGTTTCTACTATTCGTGGATTTTTTCAAATTAAACATCTCTATGGTAGCATCATAAAAAACCCAAGTATCTTAGTATCTTAAAATTCCTACATGCAAGCAAAACTTAGTTCCAGCTTTTCAAACAGATCTTTGACCTTGAAATTGTTGAAGGCATCAGTTTTTTATTCTCTGCCTGCACACCTTTCTCCCTTGACTCAGATTTCAACCTCTCCCTCAAGCAAGTTACACAGATCTCTAGGGTGTTTGTAATATGTCTCTGTTGGTCAGACAACACATGCGGAATTCAGAAAAAGAGCTTCCTGAAGGACACTCTTGTACTGGACAAGTTACATTCAGAATTCTTTTCATTAATTCCGAAACATCTTAGCTTTCACATATAACCTTTCTTGGTCATCTACAATCAAAAGTCACTATTACAGTCAAGCCATTCTCTTCTCTTACTCAGTTTCCACTTCACATAAGAAGCACAAATAATCCACATAAGGACTACTTATGTGGTCTTTGCATGACTTTGTCAACAGCAACTTTGTTTCCTCCAGGACTGAATACCAGAAGTCACTTAAATGTATTTACATCCAACCCTCCTACAAAGGAAAAACAAAGCTCTGAATGAGAACAGCTAATGCTTCTTTGGCTGTCATGTTCCCTTCAGTGGGTTGCAATTCTCAGTTTTAGGAAAACTACTCTTAATAAATGTTACTTAATGGACTCCTCTCCCTTATTGCACTTCTGTTCAGGAATAGTGGTTGTGACCACATCTATGACAAAACCTCAAAAGGGACTGAAGCACAGGGATGTGCCAGCATGCCAGAATCTACTCACGACTCCTTAACAGCAAACACAAGTGACTGGTTTATTCTAAAAACATTCTGAAGCATCTGGGACACATTAGCTTATCAAAAGCACAGATTTAGATCAGAAACATTAAAAATCTGGGATTATTTTGAATATGTTCAGCTGTCTCTATATAAGAACTTGAAACGTTTAACAACAGATACAACTTACGAGCTAATGCTCCATTAAGTTACCAGACAGAGCAGTACACTTGTGTAATGAACGTTACTGTAGATGTTTGGGTTTAGTTGGGTTTAAGGTTCTGCATGGCACAGTAAGGATCTGCACTGCGTGGTCCTCCTTACCTTCACCACATTTGATCCACATGCAGAATGCTGCATCTGCTTCATTACCAATACACAAACTGCAGTTAGAATGGCTTTCACAGGTGCCTAGGAAAAAAAAAGAAATGCACTAAAATTATCACTGTCAAAAGAGCAACTTCACCCCCAGAAGCAACATAGATCCGTACCTTCTCTTATGTACATCTCCTGGGTTAAGGCACAATCCTTCTCACTGAACTAACTACAACTGAAAGCTACAACTTTTGAATGTGTTTGACGCGACACAAAAACATTTCCCTCCAGACACTACTGACAGTCCAAAACCAGACCCCACACATACACCAAGATTGTGCTTCATACAACCTCTAACTATAGTAAACTCAGAGGATATACTATTTCAGCGATGTTACCAAAGTCCACCAAATTAATTTTGCAGAAGTTTATTGAAACCACAGATGGTAAGAGCTTTGTTCCTTTTGATTGCATTTTTCCTTTAGGCAATACAGCCAGCTATAAACAACTACTTCATATACAAATGCATATAGAGGAGAGCTGAAAGAAAATCAATCTATTCATATTTTGATCACAGCAGAAGCCAGCAACCTAACCAGTCCAGCTGCTTTTTTATGTCAATCTCAGTCTAACATTTTTGCCTTGAAACCACAATGGCAACATATCCACTATCTGGATCAAATAAGATCTTCTCCCAAGCTACAATTTTACTGTATTACTTTTAATTAAGACTTACTCATACAGTCATCATACTCAGAAAACCCACATACAACCCACAACTCCTTAGGCTGCATACTCTCCAGCACATCTCACATCATATCCACCTACTCCAGGCACCTTTGGATGACCTCTCACTTTTCCCTGCTCTGCTCCCTAGTGAAGGGAATGCTGCTATTCACAGATCTTTGGCAACCAGCATGGTAATTTACATCTCAAGACAACAGCTATAAATGCATTACCTAACTTCAGTATTCTGATAATTTGAACTAAGTGTGAATCCATCTGGACCTTCTCTTGGTTAGGGTAGGATCAGGCTAGAAACATTGGTGCTGTTTCTTCACTTTCAAGAAACATAAGAAGAGATGGAAAGACCTTTGTTGGTTTGCATCAGTGAGGTATGCAACAAACATGCCCTGTTCCCTTCAGAAATACAGCACTCAAACCACTTCAAGAGCTTTGTGACAGTTTTCTGGCTAACAGATTTCCGTGGGGGGAAAAAAAGGTAATTTATTATTCTGGGTATATATCTGAAGAACAGTCACAGCACAAACAACACTCACTTCTGATGAATGAGCAATGTTCATTTTTGTAAATTCCTCACTGGCACATAGAAAAATTAGCACAGTACATCTGTGCAGCGAGAAGGACAGTCAGTGCAGCCAGATAATACAAGGTGCACTAGGACTTTTAGTTTACTTTCAAAATATCTTTCCCAGACTAGCATGGGGGAGGAACAGATTTGCAAGAGTAAAGGATCAGGAGACATTTTCATCCCAGCAAAAGATTTCAAGAATGAGCTGTTAACTTCAGGATCAGCAGCAGGGTGTCAGATGTTCTCCCAATGCTACTCCTGTGGTGAAACACTCTCTTAGGTCTTTAAATGGGGTAACAGCGAGCTCTCCAGTTTTCTCCATCAGCAGATACCCGCTTTCCACTGAAAAAAATTACTCTGCTACCACGAACTCAGCTCTTAAGTGTGGGCAAGCTCACGTCTGCTCCCAAAATAAACCCAGTCTGGTGTA